>VZTE01000268.1:697366-743928 GCA_013397775.1 Eulacestoma nigropectus
GGCGGGGGCGGTGGTGCCGCCGGGGCCGCCTCCGCACCTCTCTCCTCCTCCTCCTCCACCTCGGCGGGGCGGCGGAGCGCCCGGGCAGGCGGCCGGCCCCGCGCCGGTGCCTGGCTGTCCGCCGGCCCCACGGGAGAGCGGGGGCGAGCGCTGCTCCCGGCGGCTGGCGCGGGGGAAAGCGAGCGGGAAGGTGCGCGGCGGTGCCGGGCTGGGTGTCAGCCCGTCGCTCTCCGAGCCGTGCCGTGCCCTCGGGGGGCGGCGCTGCTCCGCTCTGCGTTGCTGCTCCGTTTTCTGTTCCGCTCCACGCCTTCTGTGTTTAGCTTCGGGCACCGGCGGAGGGCACGGGGAGGGTCCCGTCCCGTCCCATCCCCTGCTCCCTTGCGCTCGCCTTTGCTGCCTGTTACTATAGGGCGAGTTTGGCTCCTTCTCTAATCCCGGGTTTTTCCCCCCCCCAAATCGTTGGCAGAGCACCTGACCTGAGAGTTTTCTCGAGCCCCGAGTGCTTCGGGCGTGTTTAGGAGAGGAGCGCTGCGGGCGCAGAGCGGCCCTGCCCGTGCCCCTGCCCGGAGGGGTGGACGGGGTCTGCGGAGGGATCAGAACCCGAAAGCCCGGAGATACAGTACCACAGGCTCGTTAGCAGCGGCTGCCCCGCCACAAAGGCTGCCGGGGCTCCACAGCGGTTACTTTTCAGCATTTTGGGTGCTGACTTGCCCTGTGGAGATACAAAAATCTCCAATATATGATGTATCTGTAGTATATCTAAGATAAATATAATATATCCATATATGTGAAGCGTGACAACTATTTGCCTCATTGGTGTTACGGAACAGATGCAACAGCAGTAGAATAGGGTACTGCTTTTAGTATAAAATTCTCATTCATCTTGCGGCATTTCTCATTTCCTCTCTTGACTGAACTTACCCGACGTAATTCGTCAGTCTCTCCTTCTGTTGCTCCTTGCTTTCCTCTCTTTCAAAGATACAGTTGGGATTTTTTTGTTTTCCCTTCTAGGATGGTTGCTTCCCTTGTGGCTCTCTGCAGCCTGTCACACAAATTGCTACTGCTCTAATACCTATGTAACAGAAAGGAGAACAAGTTAGTGCTTTAATGCTATTAAATATTGGTACTGCTGCTCTGTTAATCCCAAACTGTCTTTATAGTGGAAATACATATATTAATGAAGTATTAATTTTGCACAGTGTTGCATTGAAAGATTATTTATAAAAAGTGAATGTAGATGTGTAGAATACTTACTTAGCTCTGGAGGGCAGTTGCACTTTCACTTTTTTTAAAAAAAGTTTTTCTGAAACTAGTTGTACAAGAAGCAAATTGTCCCTGTTACCTGAGTGTGTTTGATCATAAGGGAAACAGTTACCAAACAGAACTGTGGGGAAAAAGGGTCTGCTCAGTTACCATATCTGGAAAGGCTTGCTCATTAATGCAATACAAATGCTAAATTTTTATGATGGTGATGTTCTCTGGCATTGTCCTGTGGCAAAAGTGTCTTGATAGGTTGGTGACAAAGACCTAATACATTTTTGTTTTCTGGTTCATAAGAAAAAAAGGAAATGTTCCGCATAGTTCTGAGTGCACTTAACAGAACAGCTCATTTGAAGAACCAACTTGTGAAGATAAGATTAATTTTGTTTCATTAAACACTCTAATATTGCTGGCAGTGGATTCCTGGAAGAACTCTTAACACTTGTCATCTCTCTCTCTGACTTAATAAGCATTTCTAATGTTTCCATTATCAGCTTTTTGCATATTCTAAGACTGGGACAGTTCATTGTTTCAGGACATAAATTTGGGTAATATCACAGGGATATGTTCTACTGTACAATAATTAACTCCTTACTCCCATGCTTCCAAAATGCTTTTGGTACAAAGTAAGATGCTGATAAAGCTGTAGCTAAGTGATATGCTATTAAATTGCAAAGCTTCATAACTGCTTCTCAATTAATCATTTTGTGTTATTGGTGTAATGTGCTTAAAGCAGTAGACAGAAGCAATAAAAAAGTAGTAACAAAAAAGCTAGTGGTAGCATCATCATCTTCTTGCATATGTTCATGACTTATCACATGATAAATCCTGTTTTCATCCAATCCAGGAGTTTAAAATATCAGCTGATTTTTAGAGATCTTGGGTGGACTTTTTTTCATAGTCAATATTATAGCAGAGACAGCTGTCCATACTTTTCTAAGCTGTGACCCATTTTCTATACTGATGGGTAAATGATAGCTTTACATAGACACTGAAAGAGTAACCTTACATACGCACAACACCAAAAGTCTTGTGCACAGAAATCAGTAATGTTAAATTCTCCAAGGTGAACTAAATGCCAGTACAGTGAGCAGTTCTTCTGTTTTGTCACTTTGTTCACAAAACATATGCCATGCTGGCATCTATGCATAGAGGTATTTGTTCATTAAAAATTGACCAGTTAAAAGTAAAATGTAGTTTAGTGGTGATAAGGACCACCGTTACCAATCTCATTGTTTTAAATGTGGTAAATGTTCATTGTAAGTTTTTAATAAACCTTGTGGTGTGGGTTTGGTTTTGGTTGTTGTTTTTTTTGTTTTGTTTTTGGAATGAGAAACACATTCCCTAAGCTTCTTAACTGTGAACTTGAGAACTGATTTCTGTCAGAGGCAACACTATGTGCTCATCTACTGAAAAGTTTGCACAGAAGTTCAAAAGCTAGAGAGCAATATTTTTCAGTTGTTTTCCCCAAACTATGGCTTTGAGGATACTAAGCCAAAATTGTTTATTTTGCTTCCTACTTGTATTAGTTGGTGTTAGTTTGTAGCATTGGTTTCTCCTCTGGCTACCTATGTGTAGCAGTGCAGTGTACATTTTGTTCTAGGGTGTTGAGTGCATGATGTTTGTCAGCAAGGGGGATTTGGCACAACACTTATGAACACTGGTGCATCCCATTTGCGGGTGTCTGTCTTGTGGTGAGAACCCATAGCTCTGGCATTATAGCCCCTGATGGAAGCTGCACCTTGGGCTGGAGCATGGGATGACTCACTTCAATAGGAATCAATCAAGTATCTCTGAATTGGGATTGTCTCTTAAGCTTGTGAGAGAGACAGAGTTTAGGCAACTTAATCCAGGCTAGGAAAGTGTCAGTATCAACTAGAAACGCTCTGCCTGCGGTTTTGTCTTGGAGCTGGATGCTTTTCATGAACTATAGTGTTATCTTGTTTTCAAAGCCTAAAAGTCAGAAGGTGTATGGGGTCTTTTCCCATGACACGTGGGAATTAATGGGAAGTAAGTTATTCTTCTGTCAAGATGTTTACTAAGGGAAGAGAGCAGACACACAAACAGTTGGAGTGGAGGAACAGATGTGCTGCAAGTTTCATCCTGAAATACCTTGAGATAATTTATTCTAATCTCCTCATACTCTAAGATGCCATTGCCTTCAATCAGCATGTACTAAATGTCACTGAGTAGTTCTAATTTCTATTATTAGCATTGTAATATGAAACCTAGTCACGTGTCCGGTATCGGGCTTTGTGTTCCTTCTCTTTCTTCTTTTCATATCCCTGCATTCATGAAATGCTATGAAATCAGATACTATAGAAAACACCGTCTAATAGCTTGCTTCATAAAGCTTTTTTTTTGGTCTTAATTTTTCTTTCTATTCTGTCAAACTGCATTCACAATCTTGAAGAGCCTTCTCCCTGCAGAAAATGCGGATACTTCCATACATAATTGGTTGCTTGAGTTGTGCTGAAATCACTGTGATGCTGAAGTCTGGTCATGGCTGTCTGCTAGATTTTGATTTACATTTCCAAGCATTGCACATGACTAATGGTAACAAAGGGGTCCCGTCTTCTGGGCCAGGAGGAATCAAGAGAGACTTGAAAACTGTATAGGTTCTTGGTGCACTGCTGTACTATTGTTCACCTGGTGAGTCTCACGTGCTCTTGGCTTGCAAGTTAGAGATGTCCAAGCAAAATATGGGCTCTGGGCATACATTTGGAATACAGATTATCCATCTGGTACTCCTCAGGAAGATGTGAGATATTTTTTAATCAGTTTCAGAAAAAGGTTGAAAAAGGTACAAGCAGAATTGTATTGCCTCTTCACTGGTCTTAGAGTTCCTCTGGCTTTGTCTGTCACACTTCCGTGGTTTGAAGGCCTTCTTATCTCACATTGTCTTACTATCCCATCTCAGCACATGTCTCCATCCAATAACAATACTTCTCCTTTTAAGAAATGCACTTCTTCTGTCCAAGAACTGTCACCATTGATTTAACAGGAGAGCATATCACTGCATAAGGGATGTGGTGGATCTCTGCAGGCTCTCTCTAGGTCCCTAAGTCTGAACCAGCACACTATCTTAATGGCTTCTCTTTGAAATTAAAATCATTAGGAGTGGCCTGGTCTGATGTATCTCTCTGACTAGGTTCCCTCTGTTAAACTTCTACAAATGTCTCTTCAATATGAAGATTACAGAACATTAGACAAGCAATGCAGTTTTACAAATAAAACAGAAATCACAGAAGCAGTGAAGCTTGTGCATGCTATGAGCATATGTTAATCTGTCATATTGGCTGTAATTTCATCAGTTCCCTCTCTTGGCAAGTTTAGGTTTGATACAAGCACAGCAACATATGTTAGGGGGAGAGAGAGAGTGTCCCAAGCTTTGAATTATGACTAAAAACACTGCTGAGGAAACGGTGTTTTTCAGGATTTGGAGTTGAGAGGAACTCTTTAAGATAAGTGATCTCAATCCTTTTTTTAGCAGAAGGAGTATCAGGCTTTCTGAAAGGTGTTGTTTTGCCAAAAGTGAAATGGGTTCTTTTCCTTGCGTCGCAGAGTTGAAATACAGCCAGGGTGGTATGTTGCATGCTTGCTTGTACTGACCAATTCAGTGAGTATATTTCAAGAGGCAATGTAGTAACCCTTGTCACAGCCACCTACTCTGTCATCTTTGTCAACAACCAGCTTTTATCTTACTGATTCAAGCTGGTGGCTGGTGCACTCTGAAATTGGTTAGGTAATTATTCTCAATCAATATTGTGTAGTATTAAGGTAGTAACTTACAGGGTTCAGAGGGTTCTTGGTTCTTGTTCACTAAGGTAGTCACAGAGTTCTTGGTTCAGTCACTGATTTTGCTTTTAGAACTTTCCCACTAACATTAAGTGATGTTGCTCATAGAGATTAATGAAAAATGAAGCAAAAACCAGTCCTCAATTCAAACCTGTACATGTGTGTTATCTTAGTGAGAGGTAAAGTTTTACAAGGAATTCAAGAGGTTTTTCATTATTCAAAGTGAAAATAAAATCAGTGTGTTTTTAAGTTCTCTGCACAAAGAAGAAAACTTGGTGTACAGAAAATGATTCCAACTCTTTAATCTTCTATTGCAATATAATATAAAACTAATGGTGTACTCTTCCTTTCAGTTCATGTAACCTTCCAAACAAGCTAAAAGATTTAATTTCTGAAATGTCAAGGTGGGAAATACAAAATATGCTTTTATATTTTCTGAAAGAGAACTAGTAAAATTGCTATGAAACCATAAAATGCTTCAGCCTTTGTAGCTCGCAAATGTCGTTGCAGTGTTTTGGTGGTAGCTCTAATTTTGGTGATTCTGACAGGTGCCAGTAGTACTAACCAAGGCTTGTGCCTCAACAATATGGTTTAAAGGTCAAGTTAAACATACATATGCACAAAGTAAAGCTACCTTTTAAGGTTTTTATAGCAAGAAGCAAAAAGCCCTTTTCTTTTCAAGTAACTTATTTACTCTGAACCAGACTTTTTTCCTTCCTTAGCCTGAGCAAGACTTTAAACAATAGTTCTAGAGAAGGAGCAGCTATAAGCAGCTGAAATCAACAGTGAAGTATTTCACTACTAAGACAAATGCTGTTTTATTTGCACTTTAAAGTATGAAAGTAGTTACGATTTGACATCTTGTTCATTGATTTCCTGCTATCCTCTCCCTCCACCCCCGGAGAGATTTTAATCTGGTGTGCACAGTGTTATGGAAAGCCAGCGGTTCATAACACCAAACTGTGATGAGTAACCATGGCTATTTCCCTAGCAAGTTATGTGATACAGTTACGCTCTCTGGAATGACGCATTTTATGAATCAAAGCTGGGAGCCTGAGCTGTGACTTATATACATGTGGGATTTTGTACTGTAGTGTTGTTCTTGTGTTGTTTGCCTACAGTTCTGTGACTACGGGTCCTCTTGTTCACCACGGGGTGTTCCCCAGGGATTGGCCTGAGTATGCAGAGGTCTGATCTCTGCTGTTTCACTCAGTTTTGGTGTGTTTTTTTTGTTTTTTTTTTTTTTTTTTAAAGTTAAGGTTTTTATTCCAGGTGTTAGACATATGTGCAGTTGTATCCTGTTTCTACATCTGTGTCAGTCTAAATGCTTTTCATAATTTTTGTGATTTTGGGTTTTTTTGTATATTCTTACATAGATGGGGAAGGACTGTGCTTCTGGAACTATAATGGTATAGACAGGGGCACAGGTTTTGACTGAGGCAGATGTGGACGTGTACCTGAAGTTAAGGACATGCAAGTATTTTTTTGCCATGGTTGTTTCAGTGCTAGTGGTTTGTCTGGAAGAAGGTATCTTCTTGACTGTGTTGCTGATATTCTAACAAACACATTAAGAGCCTGTAGATAAAGCAGATTGTACTTTGGTCAAGTTGAAGATCAGCTAGCACATGCTAAAGTACAGCTTGCCTTATCTTCACATTGTTCTTTCAGAATATGTGAGCTCATGTTTACTGTAGGAAAGAGTGGCATCTTTGAACAACCTAGTGAGCACAAGCTGTCCTTATTGGGTTTCAGAGGCTGTTGTAGGATGAGATAATTTCTAGTTTTGGCACGTGCTTCTAGCCGTATATATGTATCTGTATATCAGAAAAGATTTATTAAAGCACTTTGGAAACTTGTTTAAAAACATTTGTCTAACACCCTGACCTACTGAGTGCATCAAGTTCATAGTTATGGTATAGTTCAACCTTTTATCATGTCTCTGGCTTCTTATTTTTGGGTTCAGTGTGTGAATGGATTGTGTTAATTATCAAAAGACTTTAAGGAGATAAAATTATTGAACTCTGGTAGTTTCCTCTTTCACATAGAGTTGCCTAGACTACTGCTGTTTGATTAAAGTTTCCACCCATTCCTATGCCTAACTCATTTTAAGTCTTGATTATCTCCATTTGTGAATCAGTACAGTTATTTATTAGAACAATCCTTCTGTTAATAATAGCGTAAACCTGCTTGCAATTTTAGTATCTGTTCTCCCCTTTGCCACTTTCATCTGTGACATTCTTAGAAGCCTAAAAAACATGTCACAATTTTTGCTTGATGAAACTGATTGGTGAGCTTGACTTTGAGTAGAGCATAAGCCACTCTAAAATCATCTTTTTCATTATTCTATTAATAATTACTTCGAAAAGAGATCATGTCTTTTGGGAATATTTTTACAGAAAAACCTTATTGTTTTAATGATCATAAACCTTTCTATCTTCACAGCAAGACTCTGTAAATGTAGTTTATTTTGCATGGTGCCTGAAAAGGTTGCTAAGAATTTAGCCATGCATGAGTTTGACTTCTTTGTTAAAAAAAACTTAATTTTTCCATGTATTTAATAAAACCATTTAAAAAATGCAATAGTAGAACAAGACAGTAGAGGCTGCTTGGAAAGGTATGCAGCATTTGATGGTTGTTTCATAGAATGTTGCAAGCCAGTGATAAAATTACAAGTATCTGTTTATAACTTATAATTGTGGGGAACAATTTTGGGGAGGGGGAATCAATACTTTCTGGTTTACTCGAAAAGTACAGGCAAATTGAGGTATCACTGAGAAAATTCAGATCTGCAAATATTAGGCAGCTCCTAATTTGTGAAAATACTTGTGATACTGTACTTTGTGTTTATTAAATTAACTGCTTTTAATAAGACTGCACATAAGTGTAGGGTTTTATATTTGCAGCCACAATGGAGGTTTTCTATTCTTCTTTCTTTCAGATTTGTTTGCTTTTAGGAACAGAGTTTTTCTTTGAAGTAGTTGACAGAAAGTTTAGTAAGTGGAGGAAATTTCTGTGGGACCACACCATTCAGGGAACTCTACTGATATGACAAGAAACCAAAAATCCCTGACATATTTTAGAACTCCCTGAAATGCTCTTGTAGTAAAGCAGCTGTCCTAATTGTAGCTTTCTCTTCATTAAATTCTGTGGCTTTTAAGTTTATTCTCCAGCTTTGATTAGTGTGCTTCCTATTCATATTGAAAATGCACACCTGGAGAAAAAGATACCTATCTAAAGGAAGCTGGTGATTTGGCACTTGGGAGCTGATAAGGCTCCAGGATCAGGGAGAGCACAGTGGTTTTTGGTAACTAGGAAGTGATTCAATGTTTCATAACGAGAAAAGTTGTGCGTTGTGTATTTTGTGGTTTTGGGAGCTTTTTGTCTTATGTCTTTTTTTACTAGATAGTGCTTTATTATGTTTCAGAGAAATATTTAATCTTTCAATTCATTCATGTCCTGATATGTGGTGCCTTTGACCAAAGGTACCAAATAACTGATGGATCCTGTAAGTGTCCTGTTACTATTCAGTTACAGAGCCTGAATTGGCAAACAGCACTCTGCTTCTAGCCAGTGCACTGTGTATATCAGGTAGTATCTCCCAGGAATGAGTTGGGAAGATCACAATTTTGTTGTAGCAGATTGCATAGGCTTACAACATCACAGTTATTTCTCCTTGTCACTATGAACAGAAGAACACTATTACACAGTTGTGTAAAATCTGTGGTAAACTGGTAAACCCTGTTTATTACATATTAATGCATATCAGCTTTAGATCCTGAGATAGCAGTACATTTGATTTTACTGTGAGTGTCTTTCATCTAACTATACGTGGATTCTAAACAATTTTATCTGACTTGTGAGCCATCAAAGGTCTTGTGGTAATCAAATGATGCAGTGGAGTATGAAGTTGAGCATGTTCAGAATTAGGAAAGTTTTCTTCACCAAGTGAATTAGCAAGCTTTAGAACAGGGTGTCCAGGGAAGTGATGGAGTCACTGTCCCTTGGGATATTTAAAAGACATATAGATGTGGCACTTAGGGACATGGATTAGTGGTGTCAGTGCTAGGCTAATGTCTGGACTTGATGATCCTGGAGATCTTTTCCAGCCTAAATGATTCTATGATTCTGATAAAGGTAATTAATCACTAGAATAACTTCTTGTTATTTGTGTTGACTTCTTGATTCTGAAAACACAATATAAATAATGTTTCTTTAAAAAAAACTCTCCATCTTTTTAGAGCAAAAGGATTCCAGAGGAGTTGTGATTGTTTTATATAGAACCTTTCTTGTGATGTGTTACCCATTTTCTTTAGCTTATGAAGCAGGATTCTGACCCTTTTTTAAAAAGTTTTGAAGGATAACATGCTTTTCTATTAGAATTTGCAGAGATTAGTTAATGTGGTCTTAAAAGTGAGCCTCTAGAATCTGTTGTATTGGGGTCTGAAGTTAGCTCTGTCACCGAGTACTCTCAGGAGCAAGAGATTTTGTTACTATTATCAGTTACAACTTCTGTTACTTGTTAACCAGTGTGTACTATGTTGGACTGACTTGGAGTAGTGTCATGTTGTGTACTGCAGTCATCCTTGTTTGGTTTTGCTTTTTTTTTGACTGATTACCCAGGAAGTAAATCTTTCCCAGTATAAAACAACTGGGTTAAAATTTCTCTTTCAGGTGTCAAAGCAAGCAGCTAAAGGTGATTACAAGCTGTGTTAACTGGGTATGAAGGAAATAAGTCTGAATGTTCTTAGTCTCCCAAGTGTCCAGCACTGCAGCTTTATTATCACTTAATTTGCCAAAGGCAAAAATAGATTTTTTTGTTTGTCCCATGTTTATGCCTCTGCCTTCTGTTCCCCAGACATTTATAAAAAGAACACATTAGTGTAAACACCAAACATGGTTTCATATCTTCCACTGCTTATTATCACAGAATCATTGGATGGTTTGGGTTGGAAGAGACCTTAAAGATCATCAAGTTCCAACCTCTGTGTTGTGTGCAGGGACACCTTCCACTAGAACAGGTTGCTCAAATCCCCATTGGACCTGGCCTTGAACACTTTCATAGATGAGGCGTCCACTGCCTCTCCACCTCCACCTCAGGAAAGAATTTTGTCCTGATATCTAATCTGAATCTACTCTCTCCTAGTTTAAAGCCATCTTTCCTTGTCCTATCACTATGCTCGTGCAAAAGATTCCTTCTCCAGCTTTCTTGTAGTCCCCCTTTAGGGACTAGAAGGCGTAGTTTATTTAATTAGGTAAAATTACTTCTAACCCTAAGATACTATGCTTAGCCTTATAACTTTTTTTACAGAAGTAGATTGTAGGCCTAATGTTGCAGAAGCTCTGAAGAAAGTGTTCCTGTAGGTGTCACCTTCGTTGTGTGGATGGTCACAGCACTGCAGGAGTCCTGTGCATATCAGTGGTCCTCAGCTGCCACGTGCCGGCACCCAGAGCTGTGAAATGGCCTCTCTTGGTTAGAGATGGCTTGCAGCACTCCTTGAAGCATGTTTGCTTTGCTTTTCTGGCAGTGTGGAGAAAAACTGGCTTTACAACCATCTGCATGTTACAAGGCAAAGTTGAACTTTTAACATGGGTAATAAAAAAAGCCTGTTTTACTGGATTGATTAGATGGCAACTTCAAGGCAATCAGCGAATGTGCCTCTCGCCAGCAGATAAGGTCAGACAGCATGAGGAGCCTGGCTTTATTAGTGTCCTTCTTTTCCATCCATTGAGATCCCTTTTGGGCAGCTGATGTGTGACAAGTAGACGAGGTGCAGGTTTCTGTGTCTTCATACTTTTAACTTTGATGTGCTGTCAGCTGACCTCAAGCAACATTGGGTCAAACAAACACTCAGCTCCTGAGTTTTGCTGTTTAAAAAGCATGCTGTTTGTCTATCCCCGCACCAGTAGTACCCGGTTCTGTTGGTTAGTTTCAACACATTTATATGTATAATGTCTGAAAGACATTGAGCTGTGAACTACATAAAGAGGTTACTGCCTGCCCTAGGGCTGGGGCTTCTGTGTGAGGCTCTGCAGATGTCTGTATTGCTCTGCTCACATGGCAGAGGGTGAGCAGGTGCTTGACTTAGGTTCAGTCACTACCTACATGGGGCTCTCTACATCCTCTGTCTGACAGCTGGGCAAGACTGGCAGTACGGAGGAATGTGTGGGACTCACAAAGGCTTGGGATCTGAGAGAAGAGGGGAAGGGCTCAGGCTTGGAGAGTTGGCAGCTTGGAATCCTAAGAGATGAGAGTAGTAGAAGGTGCATGCTCAGAGGCATCCTGGCATACCTGTGTGACTCTCTAGGACAGTGGATGGTGCCAGAGGTACTCACCAAAAGGGATCACCGATATATTACCAAGTTATTTAATATTAAATATAGGACTTGACCAGTTACACCTATTATAAAACCGTAGTTACTTGAAATAAATATTGTGCAGACATCAGCTTCTATTATTGTGCTTTTATTTGCAGGGATCTTATGTTGTTTACTGTTTTTTTCATTTTGTTTGTGGTTTGGTTTTTTTTTTTTTTAAGTTAGATGCCTGGATATAAGGGGATAAATAATATTTGCTTTGAGAACTACTAAAGTCTGGGAATAGATTATGAAGAGAAGTATTGAAGTCTTCCTTGCTGGAAGTAGTCAAGGTTTGACCTGATGGGACCTTGGAAAATCTATTTTGAAGCCCTACTTTTCAGAACAGTTAGACCAGATGATCTCCAGAGGTCCCTTTCAACCTAGATTTTTCTATGATTCTGTGATCTAGGTCATGTATAGCCATGTTTTTTTAAAATATTGTTGATAGCATAATGAAAATTACATAAATTTTGTTAAAATAAAGGATGTTTTTTCTGTTGAAAATAAGTGTGAGAAATCAGTCCACCAATGCAATACTGTTGCCAGTACACAATGATAGCCTTATTAAAAGAGTTTACATTGTTGTTCTACATTAGAGAAATAACTATAATGCTGATGCTCAGGTTTTTTTACTTACATGAGAGCAGAAAGAGCTCTTAGTGAGGTTGCATTGTATAAGGATTTTGCTTGATGTACACCATGCTTCTTGAGTAGTGTTTAAAAACCTAGTTTCAAACCTAATCAGAAAGCATTTGACTATTAGTAGCAAGTACTTTCCCCCCCTTTATTATTGGTTATGTGTAAATGATGAATACCTGAATGAAGATTTTATGGCTGATTCCATGTTGTGTATGTATATGGATATATATGAAAATAACATATATATTGATAAGTTTGTTGCAGAACAAATTGAGCGTGTTAAGCTTATAAATGGAGGAGCTGTATTTGTTTCAAAACCCTTTGAAGTAGACATATCCTGTTTGTAGTTGGTTTCTGGGTATTCTTTTTGGTGGGTTTTGTTTTTTTTAAAAATGTATCTGTTTTCCAAAATGGCCAGCTATAGTGGTTGGCCTTCCTGGTGTTAAGTGTTTTCGGTTTTGTCCCAGCAGTTCATTGTAGAAATTATTACAAAGTCAGTGTAATCTATTGACATTCCCTGTATGACATTTCAAATTAAGCCTTTCAAATTTTGCCAAGGAATTTCTGCTGTCTTCTGGTTCAGGAAATAATCCTGAGATCCATGATGATTTCTGTGTGTATACTATGTGAAATCTGTACAGTGCTGCAGAAGACCTGAAAATTTAGACCTGCCTTTCAGAATGGAAATTAAGTACCTCTTACTGGAGATAACAAAATCCTGTAAGCTGCTTCATGGGAAAGTATACTTAAACATTCAAAACCTTTTATGTTAACCTGTGACTGATTTGCAAGTAAAATTAGGTGTAGGGACTACTTGGTTTAATTATGATTTGGCTTGAGTTTATTTAGCAACTTTTAGATACTGTTTCCAGTGCTTAACTTTGCAATAGAAGAGGTATTATATATATGTATATACTTTACAAACCTGTTTTATAATGACTCCTCAGGTTCTTTTTTTAAAAAAAATTCTTTTTCATTAAGCTAGTAAAAGTATTTCAAGCAGGGGCAAAAACAATTACAAGGTCAGCATTTCTCTAAATGAAAACGTTGCATTTTTTTACCTGATGTTGCTAACGATTTATTATTTTCTTTGTTGCTTGTTTAAATTATTTGGTATCTTTGTTTTCATTTAGATCAACCCTACTTTTTTTTTTTTCCCTGACACCTAACCACTTTAGGACCTGCTCTTGGAGTGGGGAGCAATGTGTTTGCACTGTGCTTGCCTTCGAGAAGAGATGTTTGATGTAGAAGTTTCTTGTTCTTCCATGACTCCTTAGCGTAATTGCAGCCATCACAGGCCGTGTTCAAACAGGTAGCGCTGCTCCAGGCACTGGTGTGCTGTCACCCTTCTCTGGATAGCTAGGTTTATAATTAACTACTGTTTGCACAATTACAAATATTATAATTTAGGTGACAGCTCCCCTTGACAGGGCAGGGAAAGAAGGGGAGAAAAGAACTTCAAGTGGATTAGTCCTAGAACAGAGGGGCTGGTGGTTTTGAATGCCTGCTAGCAGCAATGAGCCCGCTCGAGGCAGGCAGGGCACAGGCTTCCCCTGGGTTTGTTCCGGGCGTGAAGGCGCTGAGCCCGCTGTGTTAGCTCAGCTCGCAGGTGCTCTGGAAACACCCCCATCTCCGGACGGGGTTTGGGAGCCTCCTGCCCGGCCCTGGTTAATGAGTAGCTTGGACCTCCGTATTCCCAGCGCTGGGCAGTCTGACAGGGTCACCGCGGCAGAGTGGGCAGGGTGTGCTGGGCTGGGGGCCCTGCAGCCACATTTTTGAGGGTGACGGTGGGCCCAGCACAGCCAGCCTTCTCTTCCAAGCTCAGTTTTCAAGCCTCTTTTGGAGGTTTGCATGGCTGAAAGCCAGAGGAAAGTAGCCATCTGAAATCTGCATTTTTGAATTTTTTAATCCTTTCTTTACTGCATTTGTAGAGAGTTGTATTTTGATACTGAATTTCTTAGGTTTGATAACACTTGATAGTAGCTGGACTTCTAAATTTAGGAAAAAGTGCTTCAGCGTCCTAAGGATTTAATTTTACTTTAGCTACATTGATATTCTGCTATTTTTGCTTTCCAAGTGTTTGATTAATTGATCAAAACAATTTTGTTTTTCTCTGGAGCAAATTACAGTATGATTCCTCTGATTCAACCTATACGAGTAAGAATGAATATTTCTTTCTTACAAGCTTAGTACACTACAGTACTAGTTTAATTTTGTGCATCTTTGACAATGTTTCCAGTTTTTTCCTTCATAGTTTAATACTGATCATTGAGCAAAAAGTTCTTGGAGATAAGAAAGTGATAGTTGGCTAAACTGTTGTACGCTGAAAGCTTGGGGTAGAAGAAAGTAATTAGTATCGTCTGTGGTGATGATTGTAATAATACCACCAGAAAGAGTTGTCATCTTTGTTCTTCTGAGGTTTTCATTTCCCTCTCCTTCTGGAGATATTAGTAAGGGGGAGCTGAGGAGTTGGTCTTGCAGCATTAAAAGTGAATGATGGCAAAATATTTGATACTGTGGCAGATCAAACCATCTGTAAAACAAGAAGTTAAGACCTGTATTTAAGCGTAGTAGTGCATGTCTGGCATGGAAGTTAATGTGTGTATGTGGTCACTGTTAGCTGTATATACACAAAGAATTTGAGTCATGTTGGAGGAAAAGGTGACAAATTCAGTAGTAAGAGAATGCCAGATAGTTGAATGAGATGCATCTGACTCCTCACCCAACTGTGCAGATAACATTGTTTGAGGTTGGCTGGGACTGAAAAGAGGTGCTATTAAGGAAACACTTCAGACTCAGCATGAAACCATACTAGCTAACATTTATGAAGAAAAACCCAAAAAAGATACTGAAACTTCAAAGGGCATTTAAAAAACCAAGCAACCATGACTCCCCAAAAAAACACAAAACAAAACAAAAAAATGCCCCAAAGGCCGTCTTTTATTTCACAATAATCAATGGTTTAACCCTTCTCCTTTTTTTTTTTTTTTTAATGGTGATAGTAGGAATTTGTACAAATCCTAAATACTTTTTTTTCTTTTTTGCCTGGCACTGATATAGTTCTTCAGGCACAAACTTCATTCATTGTTTTAAAGATGCCAGGTAATTCCCCTCTACTGTCTTATCTAATTTCTTCTTCAGTCTCTGCATTGTTGTCATACCCATGTTATCATTTGCTTTGTTCCATTCCATTATGTTTTTTATGTCTGGTCTTCTGCTTATTCTACTTGAAACCCCCTATATTCTTCAGAGCCTGCACTAGTTTCTGATTTGATTAGTCTTATCAGTTCTGATTGATTTTTACATTTGAACATCATCTGATATAATGCGTTTGAAATTTATGGAAAGGGGAGCTCTTTCTTCATGGCTGCAATAAGAAATAAAGCAGGAGGCATTCCATTTTTGATTTTTCCTCAAGGTTTTGAAGTGCTTCCCAGCCAGAGCTTTGCTATGAAGTTCTTAGACCTCCCTTCCAGACATGCTGCTGTGATTCGCTTTGGCTGCTTTGTGTTTGCTGGCTTAGGGTAGGCAGCCAGCTTGTCATTGCACTCAGTCCCCAGCAAAACTGTTCTACCAGCTATTCTTTCTAGTCTTGCAAATTGCCTTTACTTTGAAAGAATTTCTGTTCTTGTCGTATTGCTTCAAGAGGGGGACTGTGCTGCTGCATGAATTTAACCTGGTTGAAGGTTACATACCTTGCAAGTTTTGACTAGATTTAGCAGTTAATTTGCAGTGCATGGTGAAGCTGAATCCCCACCCCATTTTTGCAAGGGACAAACTTGCTTAGGTGAAATACTAGGTTTTATTAATAGTAGGAAAGTGTATTTGGTGTAGGTCAGAATTTGTACTTTGATTCCAAAGATCATTTGGCAGTTGAGAGCATTCAGCATGTGTAAATACTGATGTCACATTCAGAAAGCTGTTGTGGGCAAGCAGACCACTTACTTGGTCATGACAAGGTACATTTTGCACTAGGAAAGCAATTAAGATTAAATAAGCTAAGATGAGTATTTTTATTTAGGTGTAGTTTAGGGTAGGCAATCTGGAATAGGGGTCATTACCTTTGTTACTGATTACAGCATAAGCTTAAATATTAGAGATCTATGTAAAGGTTTAGCTAATAGCTTTCAAAATCAAGCTGTTAATCTATTTTATTCAGTTGCTAAGGTAAAATAAGCTTGATGACATTGAAGAATCCATTTAAAATAATTTGTCCTTTAAAGCTCTCATGATGATCAGTTATTTCCAGGAAAAAAGGCTGTTTTGTCATTGATTTGCTGTGCTGCTTACTTTTGGTTGATTGAGTAGTCTTAAGCAAAACTAGAAATATAGTATTGTGTTTTCAAATAGTCCTTGTTTTGATGCCTTTCCTTTAAAATGCATTTCTGGTATATTGCAGGGTTATGAGAGAAACACGAAGGCAAGAAGGCATTAGTAGTTGTGGAATTCTGTCCTGTTTTTCATTCCAGCTGTTCTGTGGTCATAGCTCTAACCTGATGAGATCCTGCAGTCAACTTCTTCTACCTCTCCCAGCCCTTCCACATTAGGTTTAGAGGAATTTGCCTGTTGGGAGGCATTGCCCATTACCTCTGCCTTGCAAAAGTGCTGAGCAGTGAGGAAACCGGGAGAGATACCGGATCTCAGCACTGTAAGCAGAGCTCTCCCCTTTTGCTCCTGTTTCAGTATAAACCAGCAATGCTGGCCTAGTGCCTGCATTCCTCTGTAATCGGTTGCCACAGCATGCTAAGATTGCTTTGTGGGAAGAAGGTAAATATTCTACCTGCCAGCCAGGAATACAAAAACTGAAATAGAAAGGCTTGAGGAATGTCAGATCTACTTGGCAAAATTTGGTGTGTGTGTTTGAAAATGCTTGGCACTGGCTTGTGCATTGAATGATTTGAAACTTAAAAACCAAACTAGCCTCTGAGTTATAGTCTCTGAAAAATAGCAGCAGTTGATACATAGAGACATTCTCAAACAGGAGATGGTTTAATTCTGTAAATTATGTGATCTTGGGTATGCATGGGAGCTTTAACAACCTTCTAAATACAAGGTTGAAGAGACTTGCATTAGTTCTGATGGCAACAGGAGGCTTTGATGTAAATGTCCATTTGTTAGATCGCCGTGTTAAAAATGAACAAAAATGACCTAAGTGGACTTGAACTATTTGTATAAGTGCTATATGTCAGTAGGAGAGTTGGAGAAGAAACAACAAAACACCAAAAAACCTAAACCAACCTCCCACAACAAACCCAAAGAAGTACTTCACTCAAGAGCAAGCAGTTCTTTACCAGATGCATTTAAAAAATCTTGCTCTTACCCATGCCATTTTACTCCCCCAAACTCCAGCTGTGGTTTGCATGACTCTTGCTCACTCTACTTTGGTGGCCTCATGGCAGAAGTTTTAGCAAGTGTTTGTCTAAAAGCTGGCCCAGTATACTCACCCACCCTATGATGGTGGAGGGATGCTCTGCCTTCCCTCATCCAGGGAGGAGTTGTGCTGCCGGGGACACAGCTGTCCAGCCAGTCTGCAGCCTTTGGCTGAGCTTGGCACCAAAGCTACATGGAATCCTGACTGTGGAGTTGCTTTTTGGCTCTTTGGGGGCTTAAGTTAATTAATGCGTTGAAAGGAAGAAAATGGTTAAAAGATAGCTGCCACTGGGTTTGCAGTGGAGGGAAGATGCAGGAGCATCTATTTTAGGTGAATGCTTTTCAGAGCGGTCTCCTTCTGGTGTGGTGTTCCATGGTCGCAGGGTGCGTGTTAATCTTGTAGGGTGGTGAAAAAATTGCCTAACAGGGATGTAAAGATGTAAATGTTTAGATTTTGCTGGCCTGAAACATACACTGTTTAAATACTGATGGAAAAGCAAAAAGCACAAATTGTTTGCAAGCTATGACTTGTTCTGTAGTATGTTTACTTTATTTTTTTCTTCACTGTGTGTAAGAATTACTTTCTTCTTTTAAAGTGAGGACATCCAACCACGTGCAGGAATTGGAAAAGTGTCTAGCCAGTTTGTGTGGCAGTGTTGCATTTTTTTTGTTTGCCTATTCTCTTTGTGCAGAAGGAGGAGGACTTGTGCAAAAGCTACAGAAATGCAGTCAGTGCTACTGCAAGTCCTGGAGAACAGTTTGATCTTATTGATAAGAAATTCATGTGACAGTAGATGTTTTGAAGTCTACAGCATAAACTGAAAAGGAAGAAAGAGGTGTGCTTTGGTAAGCTTAAAATACAAATTTGTCTGTTAGTCATAAATGGGGGACGAAGATGAGATGAAGATAGGAAAGAATGGCAGAAAACTGTTCAGCTGTGGCCATTGTTTATGAAGTGCAGATGTTCCTAGACTGGCTTTTCACTGTGTGTATTTGCTCTGTCTTCTTGACTTACAAATCATTATATAATGGGTTGGATTGGGAGGAATCTTAGAGATCACCTAGTTCCAGACCCCCTACCATGAGCAGGAATACCTTCTAGACCAGGTTGCTCAAAGCTCCTTCCTGCCTGGCCTTGAACACTTCCAGGGATGGGACATCCACAACTTTTCTAGGCAACCCTTACCATCCTCATAGTGAAGATTTTCTGCCTAATATCTAGTCTAAATTTCTCTTTTGGTTTGAAGTCATTACCAGTTTTCCTATCACTACAAGCCCATGTAAAAAGTTGTAAATTTTCTGGAAGTGTTCTTTTCCCTTAGTCCCCTCGCATGGCAAGTAAACATCTTACATGAACATCTTCAGTTTTGTTGTTCTGAATATGTAACAACAAGAAGTTATGATCAAAGTATCAGGAGGTGTTTTAATTTTATCATGTTGTTTAGCTTTTGATTCTGATGTGCAAGACTTTTGCAGTACATTTTCAAATTCTTTCCTGAAGGTCATGAGGTAGAACTTTGTGTAATTCCTTCAGCTCAACTAGTTTTGTGAGACTTGAGGATCTCCTGAATTTTGTCATTTTGAACAGTCTTGGAGGATAAATTGAATAATAGAAATAGTCTCTGAAAGAAATAGTTTTTTCTGTCTGTAGAGCTTGAAGTTCACTTAATAACATAACTTTCAATTTCCAGATTGCTATTATGTCCTTTCTTTTTCTTTTGAAGGAAGAATTGCTGTGATTTGGTTATTTTACCATTTTATCTTTTTCAAGAGTATTCTGTGGTTAACTGCAGATTGCCAATTCTGCGTTCCAAATCCCTTTGGGGACTTTTTGAAGCCATAGGTTTTATAACAGAAGGCTTCTGTTATGCTTAAGGGAATATATTTCAAAATCTTGTGGCAGAATGTGGATTATAAAATAGATGAAATGGGAATGTATAGAAAATAGTTCTGTAAAGTTTTAAGCTTTAAGGTCTAAAAGAAATATCTGGGTTCAGAAAGATAATTCATAGTAATTCTGAAGAGTTTTTTGTTCATTAACACAATTTACAAGACAGGCTTTCTTCTGAGATCTGGAATGTTTTCTTGCAAAAAGTATGGACTGGTTTTTTTTTGTTGCCAGTGATGAAACTTTTTCTTCCCAAGTTTGAATAGTACGCAGTCTTCTGTTGTGTTGAGAAGCAGCTTGAGTACTGAGCACAGTGGAAAACACTGAGTAACAGTGGCAGGTCTTGATCCTCTACTCAGCTGTGCCCATGCATGAAGGAAACTTCAGTCATCTGTAATTTCAGGCTATTTCTCAAGTTTAGTAATGATCCAGCACTGAATTTTGTGTGAAATTTCTGTTTTCTTTAAAAGTGGAGTTAGCTTTCTGTGGCATTAGTACTCATTAATACTCTCACAGCCATGATTAAGGCATTTTCTCTCCTTCTTTCCCCTTTGGCAACAAATGGTAGTCACCACTGCCAGCAGCATCTTTCTGAGCTGACAGATTTAAGGGCCATTCAGTCCTTCTGTAGACAAACAAGTTCTTAAGTGTATTCACAATCCAGCTACCTACCCCCTGCTTTTTCAAGGTTTTGAAAAGTATGCTTTGGCAATTATTTCTGTCATGATCTGTGTTCAATTAGGGGAGGAGGAAAGCAACTTTCACAAAATGTCAGTAGTGACAACATCAGAAATAGAATGTGAACATTTAGATTCACAGCCTTGTGTTGAGTCTATATGCTGTTCTGTCTACAATCTGCTGCTTTCCTGCTCTTTAAAAAACAGTTTGAATTTCTTTTTCTTTGTACCTCACGTCATTCTCTTTCTTCAATGACATCCGTCCTGTTGAAAAGACTGAAAACTTTGATAATTGTAGCTTTGACGTGCAAAATATACTCTGTTAATTGGAGGCAAAAATTATAAAAAAACCTCTTTTTTTTGTCTGGTTAATACATACAGGAAATAATTTGTTTAGATGTGTATTTGAGATACGAGGAGAGGCTTGTTTTGGAAAGCTGGTGTTTGGTTAGTTTTTTTTTAACACATCTGTACTCATAAGAGGCATCATTTGCAATTTGTGATTATTGGGGTTTTTTTTTGGTAGGCCATCATCATACTGTGTTGGCAAATGAAATGTTTCAATGTAGATTAGTAGTCTTTTAACTCATAGGTGGAGGACAACAGTTCAAAGTTAAAGTCAGACAAGAGCACGCTCACATAGGGAACGTTATATGGACACTTGATGCTTTTCTGACATTCTCAGCAACATTCTCAAAAGTGAAATTTATGTGTTTATTTATGTTATCCTACAGGAGGTAGATATTAATATTAACCTGCAAGCATACTGGATAGTGTGATAGTTGTGTGAATAATCCTTGTTTTACTTTAAGGTGTTCTTTGTGTTTTTAAAAACCAGTAGAAGCAGCACAGGTAGTTTCTAGACTGTTTGATTAGTATCATACTATGGATATAGTAAAAAAGTAGAATTTTCCTGTAAAAACGTGGTTTGGAAATATGTTTTAATCCTTAGAGCTCTGGTTATTTTCTACATCTCTTCCTGAATCTGTCATGCAGGTAGTTAAAATTCTGCTTAAATATCACAACTTCACTTGGCAGGAAAAGTGACATGATGGTTCTTGTTTTGTGTTTCATCTTATGTGCCATACAGAAGTTTCATGACACACAGTTTATTGCCTGCTATTTAGAATATGAGGTCTTTTTTGTATTTCAGTTTTCGTATGGTGATTAATTTGATAAATGAGGTTTCAGAATATTTTAGTTGCTTGTCTTCGTAAATTTCAGTGTTGAATGCTTACCTACTTGGTTTTGAAAACTTGAAGGCATAAATTATTTATTCTATATAAACTCATATATTTATGGGAAATGTTGGTAGCTGGGCACTGCAGCGCTCAGCTTTCATTTCGACTCAGTGTTCATGTTCTTCCACTCTTGTGTGTTAGTGTTGTTAGTGTAAGACACTGCCAAGGTGAGGAAGGTGAACTTCAGCTTTCATTGTGCAGTTTTTATTTTGAATTCATGCAACATTGTTAGTTACCTCTCGAGGGCATTATTTGGAAAATAAAGTCCTGATAGCCTTTGCATTTTTCAGTGAGATGGTTTTCTTTTGTGCTCTGGTCTGCTTAAAGCTGAGGCAGGCAATAGAGGAAGCCATAGAGTTCCTGAATGCTTTGATTGGCATGGTGCAGGAAGTGCAGCAGGGCACTGTTTACTGCCCTCAACACTGGCTGAAAGTGTTATTTTATACATGTTTTTAAAAAACAAACATCATAAAGATCTCTGACATGAGCAATAAAAACTGCAAAAAAAGTGAAAGCGTTATAAGTGGGTCTTGTTCTCATCTGTATTTCATAGTATTTTAACAGTTTAGGGAGCAGATTTCTTCAGGTGCTTTTTCTTCCCGCTATTTTTTTTCTGCTCTTGCTCATTTTGCATGCAGTAGATACTGTCTCTGTACTTGTGCTAATCCTGTGTCTCAGGTCTAGCAATAATGCTTCATGCTCTTTGAATGACACATTGGATCCTACAATGCCTTTCCTGCATGGTTTCATTCTATGCATGTAAAAAAACATTTGTGAAGTTGGCATGACCTGATTTACACCCTTGAAGTTTGAGGAGTTATTCATACAATCTTGTTTGATCCTTTGCAAATGTCACCAAAATATTTACCTCGGAAGCTGGAATAAATGATGTTAAGAACACAAGTTCTGAACAACACTGAAATTGATGGTCAGTATTGTTTTTCCACAAATGACCTCTTCTAGAATTTAGTTACCTTTAAATTATCTGATTTCAAGATTAAGTTTTCAGATAACCTTTTGCTGCTGAACATGTTGCTGAAAGGCTGGGATAATTCTTCTAACCCCCAGTCCCCCATGTAAAGGCTATTATTATGTGAAGACTATGATTATTTTTGTCAAATAATCTCTATTAACCTGTAATGGCAACCTGTTCTGCTGCTTCAATCTTAACAGCAAGAACTATTGGGATGCCTGAAGCTGTGCATGTTTTAAGACTCTCCAGGTAAAAATCTTTTTGGTGAATCTTTCCAGGTAAAGCAAACCTTTGTCAAAAAGGGAGGGGAGAGAGGAAGAAGGTTCTCAGAAAAGTTGAAATGGAATCTTTGTCTCTAAAACTTGTCTTGGAATGAATATATATGTAATATATATATAAACCATTTGATGTGTCCATTCCCCTTTTTAAGGATAATTCATTCACTTAGTGTTTTTACTCTGTCACTGTAAGATGATCCCCAACAGAAGTGTTGTTCCCAATCCAGCTGTATGAGTGTATGTAGATCCCAGGCAGCAGAACTGGAATAAGAATGGGTGGCTTACTGTGGTGAATGGCTTATCTGCACCAGGTACTGCAGCTGCTCACTCTGCATTACCTTCAGTATGATAGTGGTTTAATGGGATCTCAGTGACATGCCAGTCAGGATACAGTATAATGCTAGAACTAAAAGGGATATTTCTTCTCTCATCCGTCTCTTCTAGCCTGTCTTTGACATTCATGTGTGATCTTGCTGAATCCAGAGTTTAAAATAGCTGGATTTCCCATGAAAACACTTTGCAACACAGATTTACCGGGGTTGTGTTAAAATGAAAAGCTGAATGAAGTGTAGGGAAGGCTTGCAAAACTGCTTAATAACTCAATTTTAGGTACTGATTAAACAGCTAACCTCTTGTACTGGTGTGGGGATTTTTAAAAATTTATTCAACTGCATATATTGGATTCTCTTCTAAGAGGCAATGACTACTGTAGATAGGTAGGTACCTGATTTCTAGACATAGGAACAAATCTAGTTAGTTTACTTTTTGGCTTTTAAAAGTGAAATAAAAAGCTAGCTTCCGATTTTGTGGAGGTTAGAGGAGGAAAGAGTATTCACAATTACTTGTGGCTTGGTTTTTCTTTTTAGAATGAGCCTTTTTTCCTTATAATTACCTTCATTGAAACGAAAATGCTTTGAAGTACATTCTAAATAAACAAATAGAGGTGTCATAGTGTATGTGGTCTACCCTGAAGGCTTGTTTGTGGGTGAACTCCAGCATTAAGGGCTATTAAATGAAGAAGAGGTGTCATTAGATTTTACTGTGGAAGGATGTTTTTTCTTTACTCCATTCTGTACTAGTTCTGGTAAATATTGGGCAGGCAATATGTGTTATACCTGTTTAAGGTATAACTTCAAAATGCCTGTTTTTTTTCTTATATGGACTAACTTTCTGTGAAGAATCTCTGCCTATAGGGTCTATTTTTCTGGAAAACTTAAGATGATAACTAGAATGATTTAAGCCTTATTAGTGCCATTTTTGATAACGTTCTTAGAATGCTTTGCCAGACCTATTGGTTACCTATATGACAGATAAATAATTTTGCTGTGCTTGAAAATATCACAGGTATCAGCCACCAGAAGCAAATATAAGAAAGCCAGGTCTTTAATTTTATTAATGTTGATTTTAACCTTGGTGTGAAGAGTCTCTGTTGTAATGATATTGCTGCCTTTCCTAAAAAGCAATGGTTTGAAAACTTGCAGCTACTGCTTTGGAAGTTGTGTGTGTATCTACACACATGCACCAACTTTCAACGTGGATATTAACCTTTATTCTTGTTTTAAGTAAGGTCATGCTGCAACAAGTATTTTATTCTTTGTATCTCAATTTGGAGGTATTTTTATACCATAAACTGTAAGGCTTAATCATTTAAGGCTTTCATGCTTGTTCTATATTTATGGTTTAATTGCTTTGGATCAGATTTTTTTTTAGCTTTAATTTCCCCAAGCAATGTGAAATTTCATCATGTTGTGATGCTTCTGGCTTCCACATTTGCTTTCTATATAACTTACTATATAGTGAATATATCAGGAAAATTTTGTGAGGAAATAACTACAAATAAGGAGAAAATTATGACCTGCACACATTGCTCAAAATGAAGTTTCTCTTTTGCTTTAGTTGTTGCTTTAGTAATGCCTGGTAATTTGTGTCGTGGTCAATACCTCTTGGGATTTTCCTGTGAAATAGAAGAACTGAATTTTTTATTAATAGGGAGGCATCTAGTTACTCATTGGGAATGTAGAAAAGATGAAGTATTTCCTCTGCAGAAGGTGAAAGCAGAAGCTGGTTTTCATAGGTAGTGAGTTAAACCTAATTCTTCTATTTGGAAAATCTGGCTGAATAATTTAGTCATCGTTAAGATGCACTGATGATAGATATGGCTTTGAGGTGTGTAAATAATTCTTACCTACATGGGCTGATGCATGCGAAAGAGCATTTGTATCGGTTGTCTTAGGGATATACATTGTTACAAAGGCAACTTTAATTTGTTCTACCTCTGTCTATTCCTGTTTAATTTATTTTGTATCTTTTAAGTAAAGGAACAGATAACCATAAAATGTAACTGTTATTTAAAGGAAACACAAGACTTGGGCATATCATTAGTACTACATTTTTCCCCTTCCTTTTCAGGGGTGGTCACTCAGACTGTGAAAGTAGTTTAGAAGCACTATCCTTTCCTAAATTGTATTCCCACAGATTCTGTAATATATATGATTTTATATATGAGAGAACAATGTTTTCAGTCAAGACTATAATAAGCTGAGAAAACTTAGTGCAGTAGTCTCCTCCTAGAAAAAACCTGAGTGCACCCACTTACAGGAGTAAATTATCCCCATTTACCCAATGAAATGAAGGTAATAAATGATTTATTAAAAAAAAAAAAAATCACAAACTCAACAAAACTGTTCACAGTTATACACAGTATGATTATATGTAGGAGGTCCTTGAGTGTACACTCAGCAAATCTGCCCTTGATTTAACTCCTTGGTTAAAAAGGAGTTAATGGTAGTTATACTGCTAATGGAGTCTTAAGTTTTTCTAACAACAATTTCCAAGCAAGTTGGAAAGAAATCAAATGCTGTTATGGAAAAAGTATTTTTAAAAGTCAGTCTTCAATACAAAAGATGAGGAAAACATGTTATTTTTGTTCTGCTTGACTGCAGCGTTACTGTAGGAGAAGGCATGCATAACCAAACTTGTCCAGAAATGTGTTTAATGTACTTGGAGAACATTAACTTCTTTCTGTAGCTCTATTTGTATTTATTTCTTCTGTAAGCCTATTGCATGATTTCATTGTGGGATAGAATTCCACATGTTTGTTTTATACTTTACAACTGTGAAAATAGCTGTGTTTTGGGGTGGTTTTGTTTGTTTGTTTAATTAAAATATAACTCCCAACTTCCCGGATTTGACATGCTTATTTTAGGGAAAGGGAAAAAAAATATTTAGGTATTGACTTGTTGATAATGATCAAAATTGTTTTACAGGGTTTTTTTTTATTTGGTTTCATTTGTGAATTAGCCTCCTTCCTGAGGCTACAAACAGGAACTGAGATTTGCATGTAATGGCTGGTTCTGGTTGCTCAGGGCTGGAAGGTGATTGCTGGGGCTTAAGAGCCAGCTTCTGGTCTTGCTGGGGATCTCAGTGGCCCCTCCGCCTTCCCTAAAAGCAGTTGCCTTTGCAGGTTCCTTCATGTGCTTCTACATATAGCGCTGGGGTCCATAAGCCATTCCAGTAATCTGGCCCTATTTAAAATACAGCCTTGAACACATGGATGAAAAGTCATGGAGTAGATGCCAACAACTCAGCTGCACACCTGTTTCCTGTTCTCCTTCCCTTGCCCTTTAGGCTTGGGATTCACAAAGTTGTTTCCTTGCTGACTTGCTGGGCATGCGGCACGCTGAGGTGGGACATGTAAAGTGGTGTGGGCAGGTTCCTGCGGTGTGACACCTGTAACCTGCTCCCTCAGGAGCTCCCTTCTGCACAGAGGTGCTCAAGGCCATGGGGTGGGAAGTCGAAGGTGTGGCTTTCTCTGCTGGGGACTCCAGCTGGTGGCAGTTTTCCTAGGGCTCGATTAGGCCCCTTGAGCTCCAGTTGACTGATGGCTGTGGTGTCCAAACACTCAGCCATTTGTCCCTGTTTTGGCACAGTTCCTGTGGTCAGCTGGCTTTGTCAACGACGGCCTCAGCTGGGGCTCTTTGCATGCCATAAACACAAACCGTAAACTCTGTGTTCCTGGTGTGATTTTACATAAAATTGTAAAAAGAAAGGAATTGCAGGTTTTCATTTGTGAACCCAATGCAAATTGGTCACACTAGCAGGTTTGAATTTCTCATGATGAATTTCCAGCTTACTGCTTCACTTGGGGCATTGGGCATATAACCCAGCATCCAGCAGATCACCTGAAGGTGTTAAACAAAATGTAACTGTGAAAATCTAGCACAGGACTATAAATTTAAAACTAAGCACCTCCTGTTTTTTAATGAACAGCAGTATGTAAGTATGTGTTACTCCTAGTTCTTGCATAGCTTGGGTTGTCCAGGAGACAGGCTGGGCTTCCTACAGAGGAACCATGGTATGAAATGGACCTGTAATTACTTGTGCCACTATGTACAGTCACTTAAATAAAAATGATCAATTGGTTTATTCAGGTTTATTTTCTTGCAGTTGTAAGAGTTTTCCTTTTTGGTTGGTGTTTTTTTCTTGTTGTTTTTCTGGATAGCAAGCACATATATATATATATATATATATATATAAAAATGTTATTGATGCTATTGTGTTGGCTTCTGCATTTGAAGTTTGAACAAGTAAGTAGTAAGATCTAGCTAAATTGTAAAAAATAATGTGCTTGAAAAAATAGTAATGCTCTTCTGGAGAGTGATTAGTGTTAGGCATCAAAATGTCTGAAGGGTCTCCAAGTGTAACTTAACTTGCGGCATGTTCTGCACTAGGGCCTCAGAGACTGTGCACTATTTTCTTCCTTTCTCTGGGTAGATGAGGAACAGAGTGCTGGAGACTCCTGTGATTGTTGCTCTCTGCTGAAGCCAGACAAAGTTTGAAGATAATTAGGGCATAGAGAAAGGGAATGGTGGAAGTGTAAGAGAGGTTGGGGATTATAAGCAAAAGGGTCAAATAGCCTTTTTTCCCAGGAGTGGAGAAGTCTGTGTGCTGGGAGCATTAGGCATTGCACTGCAGACCAAGCCCTGAAGACCAGGCTGATGAAGCTTTGAATATGGCTACCAAAAACATTCTCTCTCATCTGATGGCTGGCCCACAGTGAAGGATAACCTTCCTCTTACCCATCAGTGGACTAGTGGATAGAGAGTTATTTCTATAAGTGAGAAAGGATTTTTTGCCAGCTGAGGTGGACAGTGGAGAAAAGACTTTGTGGTATAATTCATGTAGTTACTTGACTTTTTGGTGAAAGGTGAAAACAGTGCTGAGTAAGTAGTTTAAAACTTAGCTGCTAGAAAATTAGAGAATGTGAGATTGAAGGCTTCCTCTACAATTGTAGTTTGTCATCACCTTTTTGTATAGTCTTGATAATTGGATAACTGTGTTTTATTTAACAGCAACCATTCCTGAATTAGCTCATTTTCTGGATACACAAAAAAAAAAAAAATTGACATACTGTGCTTAACTGCAGACTGTACATCAAGAAAAATTGCAAAGCAGTAGTAGTGTTTGGTGGTTTATATGGAAATATTGTTCATAATTCTCCTAAAGATTACCTCTTCCTTTTTATCTCCTCTAAAAACAAAAGGAAAGAAAAGAGCCAGAGAAAACAAACAGCTAAAACCCCTAAACCACACCTTTTCCTAGGAACAAAAATGCATGCTGACTAAAAAATGAGTCTTGACAGCTTACAGTTTTGATTTTGGAAAATATACAATGGTGAACTATCAATTGGCGGACAAAAAAACCTATGAGAGTATTGTTGGAAGTGTTGAATGCTTATATGTGTCTGACTTTTGAGCTGTCTGTGAGAAGGCAATTGTTTTAGCTGCTTCTGAGTATAGATTACACATAGTTGAGTGAAGATGGATCACTGTGCTGCTTTGTTGTCTTTGCAACCCCAAAAACCCCACTTTATATAATTTTACATGTCATGGCTCTTCATACTTTTCATGTTACCCTTTTGAAGAGATGTGTAGTAGATGCAATGCTTCAATATTTTAAGTGGTTTTTTTTTCCTAAATTGTTCCATTTCTGTAGCTGAGTAAAAGAACAGCCAGTCTGTGTTTTAAGGCAGATACACAAAAAAGAGGAGATGGCAAATTAGCACTCCTATAGGTCCTGTCTAGCTTGGCCAGCAGTCTATGTAACACTAATATTATGCAAGTCCCTTTGTAGCTGTCCCCTTATAAGTGAGGTATGGTTTGGTAATTGGTATGGTAATTAACCTGGAAAACTATCCTCCCTTCGCTTGCCAACTGGCTTTAAACGCTGTGATGTTAATTAGTAAACTGATCCAGTGAAGAGAGGCTTGAAGTGTTTACAGGCTTGTCTGAATTTAATTCACCTCTTATTTCAATGAATGGCTTTTTCAGTTTAATGGGATGTTCTTTTGTTTGTTTTAATTTGTAAATACTGGTTTTCAGAGTTTTGGTTTTCATGAAGATTTTTTTTTAAAAAGAAAAAAGCCCAAACAACAAAATAGCTTTTTGCTTGTGGCATGTTCTTCTTTGATATGAATTTCTGGCTTCATGAATTTATGTGTGCTAGACTGTAAAATACTGACATGTTTTAAGGTTACTTCTACTTGCCTTACATATGGTGTTTTTTTATATATTCCTGAAACAAAGTGTTACTTGATAGAACCTGATTTGCATTAACTCGACTGTTCTGTCAGTTGAGAGTAAACGAAATTATTGTAGTGAAACTTGTATTGTAAATGCAGAAACATGTAGGAAATGTAAAAGGGGATGAGGGGTTTCCTAGTTAGAGATGATAAAAACTTGTCTTGATATTGCCTTCCTACTTTATAGTAGGTGTTTGGGGTTTTTTACTGATTTAAACTAAGGCAGTGGCTCATGCCTAACCTAGGTATACATTGCAGGGATTACCTGTGGCTCTGTTGATAATGTTCACATTTAGAACATGGGAGCCCCCTCTATATGTATGCATTTATGTTCTGGTTTGCAACAAGGTAATTTTACAACTTATTCTTTTCTATAAGAAGCATTTGTTAACTTGAGGTGTAATGAGGTCTTCATGATATTGTGGGTTACTCTGAAAAGCAAACATAGATGATTATAAGAACTGTCATTAAACATAATTTTTGTTTTATAGGTTATTCAGCAATAGTTATGAACTCCCGTTTACGAGCCTTAGGTGGGAGGATAAATAACATACGAGCATCAGAGCTACCAAAAGAGAAAACCCGATCAGAAATAATCTGTAACGTCCACTTTTTGGATGGCTCAGTACAAAGCTTCAAAGTCAACGTAAGTTTGGAAAAACTACTTTCTTTTTAAATACACAGAAATTTGTTTGAAAGCTGCAGATGAAATATGGGACCCTGAGGCATGGTATTTCCAAAAAATGTTGAAGATGTAGCTTTGCCACAACAAATTGCAGAATTACTGATTCTGAAGTGGGTTTATAAAGTGCTATTTTAATTTATTTCAAGCCAACCATCTTCAATGTCATAAAAACATGGCATGCGGATTGTGTCTGGAAAAAAGGGCTTCTATATGATATGCGAACCATGAAGAAAGAGGTCTGGTGATCATTATCAACTATGAATAAATAATTCATATTTAAAGGGAACTCCCAAGTTGGAGTGTGCTCCTCCTTCAAAGGACTGGTAAAAAAGGTCTCCTCCTGAAAGGAGGAGGCCTTATAAATTCTTGTAGTGATGTCAGTACATATTTTCTGAAATGTGAAGATGATGTAAACAGTGAAGATATTGTGGCTCAGTAGGACTGTTCTGTTCAGTCTTTTGTACTTCAACACAGTCTCTTTATTTGGATGTGGGCAGGGAAAGGGGATTAATGGAGGTTTGTACTCTGTATTTTTAGTGTATTTTATTCCGTAAGGTTTATAACCTTTTGTACTGATTAAAAATGCCAGTTTATTTTTAAATGAAAACAAAGGAAATGGCTTCACTTCTCAATCAACTTTCAATAGAATTATCTGACCATGCAGAAAAACTGTGGATAAATTTAAGTAGAATTGTGTGTAAGAATTGTGTGTATTTCTTTATATGGTACTTATTTCATCCAATTTACCTTAGTTGAGAAGAAGCATTTTGCTGAGGAAGCTGTATTGTTTAGATATTTTAGATTACACGGTGCTTTCTAATAGGACATTCAAAACTGCACCCGAAAGTTGTATTTTCTCAAGTCTTATTACAATTCTCTTTGCAGACTGATTGTTTTTTAGCTTTGTCTGTTGGATATTAATTGAAATATAAATTATTTGATAGGTTAGAAAGGTTATTTTCACTGTAGTATATACAGAATTAGTCTCATTTTAGTATGTGTTTTGCATGCTATGTATTCATATATATGCGCGTAATATTGGGGAGTGGGGTAGAAGGAGAATAGGTAAGAGAAGGAGCAACACGTTAGTGTAACATTTCCATTGTTTGTCTCCAGCATGCCCTAGGAATTGCCTTGTCTGTCAGTGAGCTGGCATAATAGCAACACACCACCCTGTCCCACACAAGGGTCTGTGTAAAATGAGGAATTAAAAATGTTTTTAAATCCGTGCATAGTAGTATATTTGTTCTTTGTAAACAAATGGTTACACAGCTTTACATTTAGTGCTTGGCCAGAAGTCCAGCACTATACAAGTGAAATTTGCTTTAGGCAGTGAGGGCAATATGGGAACCATTGAGAAGGAACTCTGTGTAGACATTAAAGCAGCCTTCTGGTACCTAAAAGAAAGCTGGAGAGGGGCTTTGTACAAGGGCATGTAGTGATAGAACAAGAGGGGAGTAGCTTCCAGCTGAGAGAGGGTAGATTTAGATTAGATATTAGGAAGAAATTCTTCGCTGTGAGGGTGGTGAGGCACTGGAATGGGTTGCCTAAATAAGCTGTGGATGTCCCATCCTTGAAAGTGTTCAAGGCCAGGCTGGATGGGGCTTTGAGTAACTCGGAGTCGTGTAAGGTGTCCCTGCCCATGGCAGGGAAGTTGGAACTGGATATCTTTAAGGTTTCTTCCAACCTAAACCATTCTATGATTTTTTAAAATTCTGAACTCAACTGATTTCTCTCCCTACCTTCAGCATACCCCTAATCATTGTAATCATTGCTGGTTACCTCCTTCATCCAGGAGTTATAAGGGCCTCCTTTACTGCAGCTGTGATGCTGAACTGCACAGGGGTGATGTAGGACTCATTATGCATATGCTCTTAAAACAAGCAGGGAGTGTGGCTACCCCGCTGTGTTATGGACTACAAAAAGGAAGAGGTTTCGCACAAGATTTATGTTCTTTGAGTACTGAGCTGTCATACTGGTAATGAGGGAGGCTGTACTTCTCTGTGAGGATGGCCTTTCCTGATTATCTAACCTTGATATCAGCCTAAGAATAGGCTTTGCCACACTCTGGTAGTATCATAAAGTCCATTTTTCAAAAGGATTTGATGCCAGCTGCAGAAAATTTGTGTCCAAGTTCTGCTTACATTAGCAGAAAAATTCAGCTTTGAGAAGTTTTTGCGTGACTCTGTATGTGTTTATTTTAATTGCCAACATAATTCAGTTTTATGTCTGTGAGCGAAGAATAACTTGGGTCCTTGGTTAGTCTGGAAATGAACTGGGCATGGACTGAAGGACAGTAAGTTTTGCTCTGAACAGATTTTCCCCACTAGTGAAGTCTTTCTGTGTTGCTTTAGAGAAACTGTTTCTGGTATCAAGATGTTTTTCTCCACATTTAATTAATTTCTGGATGACAGGTTAATTGACAATTCCGTATTTTAAATAAATTCAATATGCATATCACATGGCATGATGATCCAGATGACAAATTAGCAGAAATGTATTAAATAATGTAGTAGTACATTATTAAAATGAGGGTGCTTTCTGAAGTGACTAGTCATAGATACAAGATACATGGATAAAAAGACCTACTATGTCTTGTGGATATTGTAAATATGTTTTCTAGTTTTTTTACTTTCTCAGCTCAGCTTTTACAATTATTGAGAGAAATATGTTGAATTTTTCTCCTCTTTTGGAGTTTGGAGAACTGGAACTGAACAGGATCACCTCTTCTAAGCATAAAGTGTTGTGTTTTCTCTTTAAAAGAACTTCAACATTATCAGTGGAAGATTAAGGTTGGAAATTTTTCGGGGTTGTTTGTGATCTAGTGGTACCTGGTTCTGATCTGTGAAGGCTCAAAGTTTGGATGGATGTTACACTTTGAACTAACATTAGGCTAATATTCACATATGCATAAGTATGCTTTATGGTCATTGACAGGATTATATTTTTCAACGACAAATAGTGGAAAGTAAAAGTGGAAAAGCAGAATACTTGAAGCTTGGCATTTGTCCATTCAATAGCATAAGTGGAATTGGAGAGTTCTCCCATTCTAATGACAATGGACTGAAAACAACTGAGCATTGCTTTGTCATGTAGCAGCTACCTGAACACAGAATTCTTACTGCAAAAGTATTTCTTTCTTTCAAAGTCGTAAGGAGATTATATAGAAAAATAGCATTAAAGGAAAGAAACATCATGGGTGAGAAGAAACTTAAGATAAATTTACTGTAAGTTTAAGCAAATAGATATTCCTATGTTGTCATTTCTGTTATCTTGTTTACAATGCAAATGTGTTCAAGACTACAAAATTTGAGGTGGATTTAAATTTAATAGAAAGATAATAGATTAAATAGTCTAAACTTACAACACTGAGAACAACTTACATATTTTTGAATTTTGAACTAGTACTGACATATTTAAAATAATGGTAGAACATTCATGGTATCTCAAAATACTGCATCTTTCAGAGAACAAGGAGAATAGAGATAAAACTTTCTTTTCATTCTCTAGAAACAGGATCTTAATAGAACCCACAGAGCTGATTTTTGTCAAATTTTGTTAGCAAACTGCATGGCACTTTTGTAGTTATACCTATAGGTTTCTTTCTTCTTTATCATTCTGATGAATGCTACTTCAGATGGTACTTTGTTTTCCCAGTTGTTCTGTCTGTAGCAAGGTGAATAAAACCCAAGTATCCTAGAACTGGAAAAAGGAAGAAGCAAGGTAGATTTTGCATATGGGTATAACCAGAGGAACTTTCTATCTATTGAGAAACCTGAAGATAGCTCCATAATTTCCTTTCTGAAAATTTGTTCTTATTAATCACTTATCCCAAAGAATATTGGTATCCTGACCAGCTGTAAATAAAGACTTAATTGCAAGAGAGCAGTGCTGTTTTTCTCCTGAATTTGTTGCTTTGTCAGAGTAATGAAGTGATTGGGTTTTTGGTTTATTGTTTTTATTTAAGGGTGTTTATACTGCAGTTTCAGCGAACCTGAATTTTGTATTCATGATATCGCAAAGAGTTCATCAGTATTACTTGTGTGTGCTGGTTTTTGGGTCATCATTATCAAGAAAGTTCACATGAGAGTACAGACAGACAGATTCCACTACATTGCTTACAGTCCAAAGAGAAATGTATGTTAACTATGCAGGGCTGAAATGGCCTTTCTTGTTCCACCGTTATGTGTTTCTGTACTTAGATATCCAAAGTCCAGGCAAAGAGTAGAAGATGCATGGAAGCTGAGCGTTGGAAGTGTTCTTTCAAAACCACGTTTGAGACAATGACGACTGCATTTAGTACTGAATGTTGCACTTGACTTTAATTATATCCAGATTTTCTTGAAGCCTCCCAGTAAATTTCGGGTGTTTCTGTTTTGTGATAAGGTTAACTCACCTCTGTCTCTGATGTCACCTCTGTTTTGTTCTAAGGCTATAATGCATACGCTTTCCACCGGGGGAAAATGTTAGTTGTCATTCTGATATATACAGAATTTGCTCACATACCATGTTTGAGTGTGTTTAGTAGGTGTTTATTATATTACATATATTACAGTATGTATATTTGCAATAATGCAGGTTTGTTTGTAACTTTTGATATAAACATGCAGGAATTTTCTGGGTTTGCTCTACTTTGACTCATTAACCAGGAATGACAACTTGGGAAGCATGTCTCTCCAGTAAATTGACTTTTGAGAAGGGCTAAAACTGACAGCATCGGATCACTTTTGAATTGCATTACCTATCTGAGTTAATGTTTTTGTCTTAATACCTGTGATTTTTGTTTTTAGACTAGTTGGCTTTTAGTAATAGTGTTTCCTTCTAGAAATAAAATGATAAGGCTGTAATAATTCAAAAAGTTGCATGAGTTGAAGCTCGAATTGTAAGGAATATTTTTCCTTCCCTTCCACCTCAGTTAGGTTTCTTTTTCCAGTATTTGAGAAGGAATATGATTATTAAAATGAACACCTATAATTACTATCAGTATATTTAAAGTCATGGGCAGAGATACATGTCTTAAAGGTTCTTTATGATTGTGGGTGTGAATTTTATAGTTTTAAACCACTCATAGAAAAATGAAATGATGCAGAATATTTGTATCTCTGTCATCTACTCGGTTTTGTTTGATAATAAAAGACAGTTTAATGCTGCTCTGTGTCCCTGCATGTTGAAAGAACTGTATGAAGTGTCAGGCTGGCAACAAATATTTAGTTTTGTATTGAGACAGGTCAGTATACTTGATTGGAAAGCAGTAAGACAGTATGAAATTTGATGATGCCTTTGAGGACAGTGAGAAAGTGATCTGCCCTACAGCAGGCTTGTTAGTCTTAGCCCTTTGTGGGGCATGACTTCATAATAAATGCTGAAGGAAAGAATTAGTGGAGGGGAGATTTTTCCAAAGTTAGAACTGAAATTATTAACCTCATATATGTGTTTGTTTTAAATAATTTTGTGAGGCAGAGGAAATGCAGTGGGTTAAACCTCTGTCCTTGGATAAATATTTTGTGCAACCTTTATATGGGAAAATACTGCTCTAAAGTGTGTGGAATCTAGAAGCGTTACAGGATGGGCAGGGAGTTGGCTGAGGAGGTGGCAGTAGATCTTGGTGAAAAGATGTTAAATAGTGCAAGGACATTGAGAGTTCTTGTCTGTCAGATTTCATTAACCTGTTGCTCTTGAAACTTTTTCAAAAAATCAAAAATATTAGGTTTGAGGCCTTATTAACACTAAAAAGATACAGAAATATGAGGTAGCAGGTTCTCTTGAATAAGGAGTAATTTCAGCGAGGGAAATCAGTAGTGTAAGCTAATAGCTTTTATGAGATGAGGTAATGTTTTTTTAAGCTCAATTTTCAGTTGCAAACAATACAGAACAGTGGCAGTTTGCAGACTGAGCTGCTCATGTATTACTGTTCTGAAAAAGGTGAGCGCTTTCATGCACCAGGCAAGAATCTTCAGCCAGTGTCAAGGAAGTACTAACAGTGTTAGTCTTGGCATTGAGGCATCCCTCCAGGGAATGTCACATGTGGATCCTGGCCACTTGCAGACAGAAGAGGGAAGTTCCAGTCAGGCAGGCATAGAAAGTAAAACTAGGATGCTCTGCAGAAGACTGGACCCTAGAAAAGAGCCTGTTTATTCTAGATGAACAAAATCTTCCACACTTGCATAATAGCATCAGGTGGGTAAATAAATTCCAGGAAGAGAAAAGGACAGAGTTAGCAGAAGAGCAAATTAGCTGTATGTGAAATTACTGCAGAAATTAAAAGAAAGTGGTAGCACTGTGTTCAAGCTCATGGATCTTGTAGGACCAAAGGACACAGGCTGTTTGGTTGCAAATTAGTATTACAGGCTAAATTAGGAAAGGACCTCAAACAGCACATGACGGGCAGTGGGTATTGTGTCTGAAGTGAGACTGAATTTGCAAAAGCTTAGGTGGTGCTTAACTGGGAGGTTGTCATTACTAGAAAGTGGGGGCAAAGCTTGTGCAGAGGACAGGGAGATTTGTTTTACATTGCACTGTCCTCTTAAATTGTCACTCTGTACCACTTACCTTGTAGAAGTTAACAAACTGAAGAACTTTACATGCATATTTACCTCTTTAGTCCAAGGAACTAACGATTTTACCTTAAGAGTATGCAGTTCTTAGGGCAGCGAGTCTTGATCATCCCAGGTTCTACGCTTTTTATTTCACATTAAAAAGTAATGAAGGGCTTTTTTCTCTTCAGAATTGTTTAACTTACTAGAAATTGAATTTGACTAATTTAAATCCCTGTAGGAACTTGTTGTGGCATGGGTAGAATGTAATAGATGTTAATTATGACTGCTTTAAGTAATAATTTTTTTGCCTATCCACCATAAGGTGTAATTGATTTGAAGACAGATTTAAATGGAGGTGAATAGTGTGCGGTTATGAGCTGATTGATGCAAAGCTTTTAGCAGTTCAAAATAAGGATTGGTAGATGTCATGAAAGTGAAATAAATGGAAAGTTCTTTTCAGGGTGGAAACTCTCAAACTTCTTGAAAATGTTTATATTCAGTAAAAACTTTGGCGTTCTTGAGGTTATCTTAAGAGCTTGTGTCATTGTAGCAGTGAAGACTAGTGAGGAAAAGCCATCATTTTTTAAATTTCATTGTAGAAAAGCAAGAGCTTAATTAGGTGTGTCTTAACTACTTGCTCTAACGTTTGATAGGGTTAAGGAGAACTTGATTCTAACACTCAGTATAACTGTGCAGTGTTCATGTTGTTTTGCCCTCCTCCTATGGCACAGAGGAGTGAAAATAGGATGTGTTGTAAAGCACCTGACACATTGTAATATTTGAATATGCTGTGACTATGAATTGTATTGGAATGGATGTCAACATTCAGAAGCAATGATGTGACATGCTTAGCCTGCCTCTCTTTACACTTAGGTCTCAAAATTGTTAATGTACAAAATAAATTGAAGATTGTGCAGCATGAGCCATGTGGTCATTTTTAGGTATATAGACTTAAAAAGAGTTAAAGTGTTTCCTAAAACAATGCCAAAGTTAAGGAAATAAACATTTCCTTGAAAAACAACAAAACCCCTTATAACTGTGAATTTTAACAAGAAGACTTGAACAATTTAAAATAGCATTTTTTACTTAGCTTAGATTTCTGGAGTGGGTGCTTGATCTAGGCACTGGGAAAAAAAACCTATGCTTTTAATACCAGAGGGTAAGAACTGAAACCACTTAAAAGTAGTGCTGGAAATTACTTTTTTCTAGGAAATGTGGAGAGCCAGAAGAGAAGTAAATAGATGTGTAGGTGGATGCTGACTAGTGCTGGGTTTAGGGTTGGGAGACTCATGGGAACATTGCAAAGAGAGAACTGTGGCTGCTGAGCAAGAGTGTTGTAGCAGGGAGCTACGACACTCTTGCTCAATCTTTACAGGGAAGCAATGAGAAGGCTTAGCACTCCATATATTCTGGGGTAGAGAGAGGAATACAATTGTGAGGGGATGGGGAGACAGAAGGTGAAGGCATCTGAACTGGGATGAAAGACTGGAAGCACGGAAATTGAGAAAGGAGTTAGGACATAATGCTGTTGAGAAGAAAGGAGACTGAAGGGAGTAAGAAGTGTTGAAATTCAAACCAAAAATTTCCGGAAGTCTCCACCCTCTGTGGTCTTGGCCTGCCCTATTTGTAATGAAACCTGAGATTCCTGAACACCTTCTTTCATCGAAGTATCTGTCCCATCCCCTGTAATTACTGCTTTTGGTCACAATATAACTTTAGGAGCTCATTTAGGTGCTGTCAAAAGTGTGCACATTAGGTGTGCAATTAGGCTTCTGAATTGTGCAGGTGTCATGATGACACTTAAGTGTTTTAACATTCTGCTTATAAAAACCCAACCCTGAGGAAATGAATATGATCAGTGCTAAAGAGGAGCTTACCAATGTCAGGAAATGCCCATTATTTCAGAGAGTGGCATCTGCTGTTTCCATAGGGCCTTCTTGTGTATACATATGGATAATTTCTGATGGACAAATCTCAGTCTGCATGGTGGAGGCAGTCACTGATGGTGCTGGACAGAGCTGCCTTACAGGTGCACAGTGCCATGGCTTTGTGTGACAAGGAATGCATGGTGGCGTGGTCCTTACCTGTCACTGCGAGTTCAGTTTCTAAGCTGGATTTTAGGCCTATGCTATTTCAGAAAAAAGTGAGATTTGATCAGTGCTGTGCATTTGACTATGCTGGGGAATTGTAGCCTGTTCGAAAGGTGAGGAGTGGGAATGTGCAGCTGGGGTAGAGAAGGAGGGGACAAAGCTGCTGCTCTTGGTGGCCACACAGCCTTTACAGGCCTGTGTGGACTCACATTTTTTGTGAGACCTCAACTGTTTGCTCTGAAAGTTAAATAAGATGGGAGACTGCTGGAGAGGAAAAGGTAGTCTCAACAGTTGGGTGTTGCCTACATTGTTTTCTCTGCATGTGAAAGAAAAATGGGCACAGCTTTTCACGGGAGGCCAACAGCCTGATATTGTAACTCTGCTCGGTGAACACTGAGCATTCAAATCACAAATGAGCTGCTAGGAGTTCTGCTCTAGCAGTAGAAAGCATTGGATAATATTTCATCCTCCAAAATAAGATGGGCCAAGTGGGTGTCCTTTGCTTGAAATTTTATTTTTCTTTTCTCATCTTTTTAAATAGGAAGAATGCTCCTATGAGATAAGAGAAGACTATGGAATGTGTTGCTGTTTAAAGCACTCAATCACAACAGTGTTGTACCCTATTAAAAATAATAAAAATCTGTCTTCTGCACAGGACTTACTGGACTACTGTATCATAAAAAAGGTTTAAGCAAAGAATTGAATTGGCTTATAAGTGAACACTCTTGCATACTGACCAAGACTGGGGCCAGCCACAGAAATGTCAATATCATGCTTGTACATTAAGTTCTTTGTTTCAAGAGATTATTTTAAAAAATAAAGAAATTTGTTTAAGAAATCAGAACTTAATAAAACCAGAGCTAAATTTTTAAGAAATTTGTTCAAGAATGAAATGCTTTTCTTTTGCAGTTCAAGTAATTTTCCTCTGAGACTTTGTTTGTTTGGAGGTTTTTTTGAGGTTGCTTTTTGTTTGTTTGTATGTGGTTTTTTTTTTTGGTTGGGGGTTTTTATGTGTGCAGATTATTTCTGCTTTTAAGAGTGACATTTGGGAAAATCTTAAGCTAATTTGGGAAACTTTGTTTTCTTTGATTTTCTTTTTTCTCAATAGAAAAAAGCAAACTGGCCTGATTTTTGCCCTGTCCAGCAATTCTGTATATAAAAATCTAGATGCCATACAGCTTTGCACTCGCCAAATACCGTCTCAGGCAAAACAGTCTGAACTCAGGGATAATCATTGAATTTATTACAAACAAAATCAGAGCGGGATGAGAAGTAAAGTAAATATTAAAAACACCTACCCATCACTCATCCCTCCTTCCCAGACTCTACCTCCTTCCCTGCAGTGGCGCAGGGAGACAAGGAATGGGGTTTTGGTCAGTTTGCCACAAGTTGTTTCTCCCACTGCTCAGGGAGAGAGGAGTCCTTCCCCTGCTCCAGCGTAGGGTTCCTCCCACAGGAGACAGTTCTCCACACACTTCTCCAATGGGCTTCCCATGGGCCACAGTTCTTCACAAATTGCTGCAATATGGATCACTCTTCCATGAGGTGCAGTCCTTCAGGGTCACAGGTTCTACCAGCAAACCTTCTCTGGTGTGGTCCCTGCAGGAGCCTGTTCCACCACTGGCTTTCCATGGGGTCACAGCCTTCTTTCGAGCATCCACCTGCTCTGGTTTGGGAACCTCCACAGGCTACAGGTGGATCTCTGGCTCTCTTGTGGGACTCCATAGGCTGCAGGGGCCCAGCTACTTCACCATGGTCTGCACCACAGGCTGCAGGAGAATCTCTGCTCCAGTGCCTCCCTGCTGCCAAAATCTAGCCACACAAAGCCAATACAGCAAGCTATTTATTACTTATTAGTGTATTTAGGATTGCAGTCTTGTTGAGGGGGTTTTGTTTGTTTCTTTCTGTGTTTGGTGCTTTTTTAATAGAATTGGTTCACGGTGTTCTTTGGCGGAAGTTGGTTAATCTATTCTCCACAATGCCATGGCATGGAGATTGTTTTTTGGTTTGGGGGAAATTATACCAGCCTTACACTTCTGATCTCTGCTGCCTGTTTGATATTGTGTTGCACCAGTTCTTCTGTGATTCCTGTCATGGGGGACATCTAGGCAGAAAATGAGGTGGCTGAATGGCAGCTGAGCATGTGAATGCTGAGGGACAGGTGAGAGTGCAGGCTGAAGTATGGGATCTTATGACTGGATCCTATGGCCTCCTCCTCCTTTTTTTTCCCATCCTAGTGTATAATTACTTTGCCTTTTGTCACCTGATGTGGAAGTACAGCGGGCTGCTTTGGTAGTGACAGCAGGGGCCAGAGCAGCCCCAAGTGTCTGCAAGCTGTCCCTGCAGGCTGCCACTCTGGAGAAGGGCAGTGCTCCCACTGTGGGCAAGGGAGAAGTGGTCTGCTTACAATTAATTTGCTGCACTCACATCAAGGGCTGAAATACAGGTGTCTTCATATTAGGAAATTTCATGTGCCTAATGTATTTTGGAAAGAAATCCAAACCTTTATCGCAATAAAGTTCTTACTGCTGAAAAACTTTGAACTGATGAATTAGCAGCTATTTTTATTCATGAGTTACATTAGGGAAAAAAAAAATTCAATTAATTGTATCTTAAAATGCATAAATGTTGCAGGGTTTCACTTCTAAACTTTTCTTGTTTTCAGAAACAAGACACTGGACAGATTTTGTTGGATATGACCTATAACCAATTGGGTGTGACGGAGAAGGAATATTTTGGTTTACAGCAAAATGAAACTTCAGTAGATTCACCTGTAAGTATAGTAAATAATAAATGTGTGTGCATGTATATGTGTATATTAATATATACATATGTATGTATACACACATATTCATGCACACGGATACACATAAAGAAACACTTTTTTTGTAAATGTTTTTAATCCATCTAATAGTTTTTCATTTCACAGCGATGGCTTGAACCAAGCAAACCTATCAGAAAACAGTTAAAAGGTAAGACTTGATTTTACTATCTACATTGTAACTTTGTAGTTCTGGTTTTCTGTATTCTTATGACTAAAACAAGTGCATGTTGTCCAGATGGTAGATCTTGTTCAAGAGTGAGTCTTGTGTCTGCCAGTCTTTTCAGCAGATCCTACTACTTCTCCTTAATCCTACCTGAGTGGAAATAAGACCTGGTAGATCATTAGCTTTGATGCTATAATAGCAGCTAAACCTGGTGTCTGAGCAGTGTTAGATATGCTTAGATGGCCGTGAAAGCAGTAGTCATATTGTGGTGCCAGTGAATTCCTCCTGAGAGGGAAGCAAAGGAAGAGGGGGTTTTGATTGAGGGAAGCATAGACAGTTTCATGTATACGTTCTGGCAATTTCTTGTCTCACATAGGTAAGAAAAAACAAATTTATGCATTTTTATTAAAAGCAACCAACCAAAAAAACAGCACCACACTCTTCCAGGTGTATTTGTTATTCTAGTATGTCTTGTTTTATACAGCTTTGGGTAACACAGCATGCTTACCAAGAAGGACAGGCGGGCCAGCATAACCCTGGCCAGAGAGCACCTTAGGAGGACTGAGTGACACTGTCCCAGTTTGTGCTGTGATACTTGAGCTATGTTTTTCAGCACACTCATTTCTACCTTGTGCTACAGATCATGCATTTTTATTTCAATTCCTACACAAAATTAGCATGGTGAACTTCTGTAATTTCGTATATTTATACGTAAGATAGAACTGAGCATTATCCCAGCTGAGACATCTAAAGTATATTTAGTGCTTTTCTCTCTTCTAATACTTAGGAGGCACAGGTAGCTCAATAATGCCTTTTAGGCAAAGTATCATATGCAAAGTACGTTAAATGAAAACATTACATTTAAGAGTATTTTCTCAAAGTTGGTGTTGAGGCATCAGGAGAAACTTCTCATAGTTTCCTTTAGTTTCTTGAAAAAAATACATGCGATTTCTATGTGGTTGTTCATGTAATTTTTTTGTAAATATAGAAATGAAAATATTAGGCTCTTCCAGTTTTAAACTAAAAATTGATTTGCTGTTCTAAAATCTTGCAGGAGGTTTTCCCTGCACCCTTCATTTTCGTGTAAGGTTTTTTATACCTGATCCTAACACACTTCAGCAAGAGCAAACCAGGTAACTTCTGTTTGATTTTTGCTTCCATGAACTAGGAATGTGTAAATCCCTTCTTTCGCATGTCTGCAGCTTGGCAAACTATGCTTTATTACATGGATAACTTTGTATGACTCTTGGTATTGAATGCATTTGGAATGGAGAGCTTGATGCTATGCTCATGATGAGTAGTTTCTGATATACACAGCCTACAACTCCGAGATACCGCTGGAGTATAAGTTAGTACAAAGATGTAGGTTTTAAAAGTATGTTTATTTGCATCTTGAATTCCTTTTTTTTTTTTTTGAGTCTGCATGCCCTAGGTCTATCTATCTTAGAAGTTTCGTATCAACACTGAGTCAGTTTTGAACATGTGTAGTAGATTTAATGCTGAGGGTGTGGGAGGGTGGGGTTTATTTTTTTTTTGGGAAGAACAGATAACAGTTCTTGTTTTCTAGTTTGCCCATTACTTGTAACACGCGAAGATATATAATGCTTCAGTTTACAGTAGACCTCTAAAGTTTTCTTTTTTAACCTATCTCTGAGTTTTTGGGGTGGTGGGGTACATGAATTATAAGCAATTTTCAATTAATTTGTCACAATATTTTAATTGAAAACTTGTTTTTTCAGTGCCTGTTATTTGGTGTTTAGAGTTTGAAGGCACACATTAATCTGGCCATTATTCTGGCACTTCTGTAGCACTTTCATTGCTTATTAATTTCAGTGACTAGGGAAAATTGTATTTCTTGGAGAAAATTTAGCTTTTGACCTGTTTTGGTGTTTGTTAATCACGCAGTTTTATGCTGTTCTGCAGTTTAACATTGAAATTATTCTAAAATCTGCTCTTTAAAGTTCTTCACATGCCCACCCTTCAGTATCACTCTAAACTAACATTGTCAAATACACTAATAAGAGGAAGACTGAACTGCTCTTGGAGAATTGTTTAAGAGCTTTTTGTCAGCATATGCTGCTAGAGAAATGTCTCATCCTTCATTGAGTAGCTCCAAGATAGACTACCACAGTCAACCTTGATTGAGATTTGGGCTGTTTTGCCTTTTTTAAAATTTTTTATTCAAAATTCAAAATGAGTATTCCAGGGAGAAAAAGAGCCCAGTTCAGTAGTGGTTTGGTTTTTGTAGTGTTAATTGTTACATTAATAGTGTGGCCCTGGAGCTGCAGTAGAGACTGCCAAAGATCCTTAAAAATGTTGTGAGAGTGAGTGGGTGTATGATTGCATATTTGTAAATGCCACTAATATTTGTTCATCTGTTTGTATAGTTGCTGGGAAATCTAATGAAATAAAGCTAATATATGTAGCTATTTAAATCATACCATTTAAAAATAAATGCGCATTTGTTTCTTTTCCAAAAAAATCTTTTCTAGGCATTTATTCTTTCTGCAGTTGAAGACTGATATTGCAGAAGGAAGGTAATAAGAAGAATCCTCAATTTCTCTATAATTCTTTTAAAAATAAAATTAAAAAGCCTTTTACCTGAGGGTATTGTTGCTGTAAAATTATCCCAACTGATTATCCCAATTATCCCAAAAATATGCCTTGTGAAACATTGCTTTAAAGGAAAATCACATTGCTAGGAAATGTTGCAAATTTTCGCATAGCTCACTTGTTTGAGAACAGTTTAAAAGTCTGTTGTGAATGAGCTGTAAGAGATGCTGTATGTCAACAGGCACAACATCAGCCACAGAGAAATTTATGCAAGGCTTGGTGTGCCAGGCATGGAATTCCAAACTTGGGGACCCGCTGCCTAGTGCAGTAATCAGGAGGGAGTATCAAAGGGCAGTTCATGCTATTGTTTCTCGTGAATTCAGGGTTTTATTACCTATATGGTGGGCATATACCCAGTGGTTTCTTTGGGTGTGATTTCTGTGTGTTTGTACATTAAAAAAAAAATAGAAAGGAAGACATGGTCTAAGTATTTGCTGCCAAATGTCAGTTGCCTATAGGTGTTGGCTTTTTTTATTTCATAGAGTCAGTTTTGGTCGTAAGATCAGAGCTGTTGTTGTGCTTGGCATTTGGCTAATTTTACTGTTTGTGTCTAGTTTTAAATATACCAGAATGCAGCTATTAAAGTAATGTCCAGAGCTCTATAAAAATCTCTTCTCCTTTTTCTTTCCTGAATAAGCATCCAGCAAGAATTTTAGCATGTCCTTTTCCGATTAGTTACTACCATTCACTTAAGGAGATGTTTGATATCCAGTTGTACTGTGCTTTAACAGTCAAACTTAGTAAGAAAAAAATCAGATACTCTTTGAAGCTAAATTAGTCTTCTCATACTGAACTAATTGTGAGACATTTTAAATAAGATGTATGCAAAGCCTATGTCTAAATAAAATTATTTCCTCTCCTTTCCAGATTGTCATGCCCCATTAATTCTGCTGTTGTCCTGGCATCATATGCAGTACAATGTAAGTAATAACCAATCGTTATTTTGTTAATAAATTTTTTTTGACCAACTACCTTCTTGGCTGTTAGTCAGTGAAAAGTCAGGAGAGATTTCTTTCCCTATCTATTTGTAAAGAGTATTCAATATGCAGGTGAAGGTTATTAAAGCAGCCTCCAGAGACAGTCTAAATAGAAAAAACATACTTTTTAGGCCTGTCGGAAAAAAAAAAGTTGATACAAGAATAATGTTGTTACTTATGTGTGCCTCTACTGCTGACAAAAAAAGTCAGGTTTGCATTGTCAGTGGAAACAAAAGAATATGTTACAATACTGTGTGTTACAATAGCTACGGGAAAGCATTCCAAGGGAATAAGTGGTCATCTGAAGAACAGTTAAGAGGAAGGTTAACTCATGATTAAGAACCTACAGTGTTCTTACATAATGTTTGTTTCATGGAATTTGGTTTGTTAGTTGTGTAAAACTGGCCCTTTGCAATACATTTAAGGTGACTCTACATATAAGAACTTACATCCTTCTCATCTGCCTTCAACTGGCAAAAAAAAATTCATATGATGATACTAGAAGAACATCTTCTGTAGGAAAACCAGGTTGGAGTCTGATCCAATGCCTCACAAGCATCCTCAACAGATAGTGAAAAACAGCTGGAGGAAGACCTTTCTCATTAAAAAAATAAAGCAGTTTGAGGGTTTAGTGGAGTTTGCATAGTTTTTAAAATAGTCAGGGGAAAGTATGCAAGAATAGTTGTGTAATTATTTGGCTGAATCTCATTTTTTTTATGGAAAGGCTAGCAAGGCCCACAGAAACAATTGTGGTAAATTTGTTTGAAATAAGGACCAAGTTAAAATAATTAAAGTGTGGTTTTCAAAGAAGAATGTGATAAACTCTTTGTATCTATCAAAACCCTAAGAGTCCATGAAACATTTGCTTTTATGTTTAAGCATGTCATATGTCGCACCCTTTTATAAAATGAAACCATAATCGGATTCAAGCTTCAGTAAGAACAATTGAAACCAGAAAAATTTTCCATAGTAGGTGATAGTCCCAATTTTGTAGCCAAATGAAGTTCATCCTGCTCTGGTGTTCCTGAGGCCCAGTAAGGGCACTTGAAGGCTGAAACACTCTGCACCATTAGGATTGCTAAATGAACTATTGGTGATCCAGTTGTGCTGAAGCTCAAAAATGAAGAATGCAAAGGTTGTATCACAAAGTGAAATTAATCATGCTGTATCCAGTGTACCTCAAAGCCCAAAGTAGTTCCTGTTTCCCCTTCAGTTTTATGACTGTTCCCTTTTTAGTGCTTAGGCTAGGATACCTACTAATGCAGGTGTCTGTACTAAAGGAGAATGATAGAAGGACAGTGAAGATTGTCAAAGGGTGCTAGTGTGTTTTAATCTTTCTATTTCATGGTGGATTCTGGATTTCTATTGAGCTATTTGCCTGTTTTTTCTGATTCCTGATAGTGCTGCTTTTACCAGGTGGTGGGGTTTTTTTTTGTTTCTTTTTCCTTTTTAAGTAAAAAAAGCCAAAGCACAAAAAACCCCAAACCCAAAAGTAACCTTTTTTTTCCCCATCTGATGTCCTTTCTATTGCTCTTTGTATGATACTGATATTTGTTCTCTGCATTGGTAAAGAATGAAATGTTTGATAAAAAGACATATTCCCTTAAGGTTTT
>VZTE01000268.1:743988-779302 GCA_013397775.1 Eulacestoma nigropectus
TTTTTTTTTTTTTTGCTTTTACCTGAAGATGATGGCATAGGAAAGACATTTTTGGAATCTGAGGGTTTCGGTCTCCTTACTGAGTCATGTTTGCTGTGATTCCTGCCAAATGAAATTGTTTTAAGTAGTTTTCTATTAGTGTTTTAATTTCTAATCATACTTAGTAAGGAGAGCTGAAGTTCTTGGGTATGAGGTAGCTGCTTCTGAGAAATCCATTGTATGAAGTAGCCATGCTACCTGAGCTGTTTACTGCCACTTCTTGGCAACTTTCAGGCTGCTCTCTCCTTCTGTAGCTTCCCTTGTATGCAGAAGGGGAAATCCTTGTTGTCTGACAATGTTGCAGGTTGTTTATTTAAAAGGTGTAGCAGTTGTTGCTGATGGGAGGGCTGAAGCAGATCTCTTTCACAGTGTATGAAGTCTGGTGTTTGATATGTCTGCTCTTGCTTCTTATCTAAAGTTTTTCCACGTGCTGGTTGTATGGTTGGCCTTCAGAGGCTTTGTATGAGTTTTGCAAGGGGACAGTTTTTTGTGGTATCTGGGGTGCTGCTGGAATGCTGCTTCTCTGTAGTGCCCTTTGCGCAGGCATTTCGGTTCAGCGTTGCAGTTCTGAAATAAAGCTCTGATGTGTCCCTCTGCCCTGCTGCAGCACACCCTGTGTTGCCTAGTGGTGCTGAATTACAAGGGAATGCAAGTGGGTGTGAATACTGTGTCTAAATAACATGTGACTGAACCTGATTACGAACATAGTTCAGACACTTCAAGAATAAGTTGGTGTATTATCAGGAATGTGCTTTGTGACAAAATGATTGGTGGATTTTGAAATCTTTTTGTTTTTTTAAGAACTCATTAAGGTGCATTTCAAGTAAGTTCATCATTGTGACGTTGGAAGGATACCCTCATACCAAAAAATCTTAATGATAAATCATGTGTTTTTACTAGTGTAAAATGGGAATGTTGTACCATCTATAAAACCAAATAAGGAAACCTATACAGTAGTTCTGTTCCTTTTTTTTATTTCAAATGTCACAAAGCTGATTTAGCACCACTTGTTTTCTATATCTTCATGTAGCAAATTGCCATTTCCAGGCCATTGTTTAAATGCCCAGCTACTGGTATGTAAGAAGTCCCATGAGTTTTGTAAGAATATGCTCTTGCATTAATAAATCCATTGCTGACTTGGGACTTGAATCTGAAGCACAGCAATAAAGCCAACAAAGACGTTATGAATGCTTCTTAGCTTGTTTTTTTTCCTGAGCATCAGTTGCTCTTGTCTGCTGTGGTATTGCTCCTCTCAGCCCTGCTTTGAGAACCAGGAATTATCTATAGCACACTGCTATCTGTCTTTGGGAGTTTGTTCAGAGAGGGGTTGACTGGTTGCTAGGGATTCAAATGGACTTTAACTTCTTCTAAGGAAAGGAAGGCTAGTGAGGATGAGGAGTCAAGGAAAGCTGAGCTTAGTGTGAAAGTCTCTCAGGAACTGGGAATAAGAGACTTAGAATTTTGGGAATGCCATAAGACTGATATCCCAGAGGTAGAGGTGGGCTGTAAGACTTGGAGAAACAGCAACAGCATCTCTTCAGTGAGGCCTGACTCCTTCTTCTAAATTACCTTCATTTTGCCTCACTTTATAGAAATTAGTTTGAAACCTCAGACTTCCTACTTTATGGAGACCTCTCTCTTTTCATGCTTAGCATTTGGGGATTTTTCTCTGTATGTGCTCCCCACTCATGCTTTCTTGAAGTGAAATAGTGCTCAGAAGGATATCGCATGTAAGCTGAGAGATTCGCTTACAGATCAGCCAGGTTTCTGCTTCTTTCCAAGGCATCTTTAACCCTGTGCCTTAGAATCAAAATCAGACTGGATTAATAGAGAGAACTTTGAGCTGAATTTCCAGTGTTTGAAATTACTTACTAGATGTGTTGGGTAGACTGAGGACTGTGTGCATGTCACATCTGTTCTTCTGAAGCCTGCATGAGTGCTGTTCAGTCAGGCATACCTTTTGTCATATCTTACACTACCTGTCATCAGCAGTGCCAGTGTTATATGTGTGATGGTCATGAAACTCACAATACAAGAATCAGCTTGGAGAAATTAATTGAAATACATTCCCATTTCCTTCCATATGGTTCACTGAATTCTAGATTGCTGCTCCTGAGCTTGCTAGCATCTCTGTACAACAGATCTTTTAAGACTGTCCTGATTGTTTATATACAACAACTTTCCAGCTCTTTTGGGCTGGTTTTCCTTAATTATATTTTACAGTTGTGTTAGGCAATATAGAGGCCACTTCAGGAGATCATTGCTTCAAGTATTGTTTATGTGATGGTCTTCCATTAAGCCACAAATAATTTTTTGAACTGTTACACTTCAAAACAAGGTACAATCTCCAGAGTGGAGAACCCCAGATTGGGATATTGGCCAGTGCTGTAGCTGAAGGAGCTGACTTTCTGCAGTGCCTCATAGACTTGATACTATTCTTCTGCATTTTTAAGTTGGATGAACCTATTAAATATTTTTGTGTAACATAACTAAAAAGGGGGAAAGAAGAGTTTCCCAAGGTCAAGGTCCATGTAACACAGTATTACACTCATGGTAATGGCCTCAAGTTGCACCAGGGAAGGTTTAGGTTCTGTATTAGGAAAAATTTCTTCACCAAAAGGGTTGTCAGGCTTTGGAAGAGGCTGTCCAGGGAAGTGGTGGAGTCATCATCCCAGGAGGTGTTAAAAAATGTGTAGATGTGGCACTGAGGGACATGGTTTAGTGGTGGTCTTGGCCATGCTGGGTTAAGGGTTGGACTCAATGATCTTTGAGGTCTTGTCCAACCTAAATGATTTTGTGATTCTCAAATGAGTAGTTGTGAATATAGATGCATTAGTTTGGCAAAACCTCACAATGTTTTGGGAGTACTGGTAACTATTCCTTTAAGTCTTTTATCCCAATACTTTCTCAAAATGAATACTCTTTGTACTTTGGATTATCCTTTGCTTTTCTCAGTACTTTTTTTATTGTGTCTTTATGATTTCTGAAGTACATGTTATATTTGAGATGCAGAAACAGCAACTCAGTATAATTTATGGTTTCTAATTTGTTTCTTCCTTTTCCTTGAGACTATTTTTTTGTGTCGTTGTTTAACTGTGTCTGGGTTTGAGCTGCTGATTTTTATTTTTTAGTTCTTTTAATAAAAGGCATTACAATGACTGGCTCATTTTTCATTCTGGAGTGGTAAATAACTTGGAGAGTACCATTGTGTATGCATAGTTTGTTTTTTTTTTTTTTTCCCCTACAAATGTTCCATTGTTTTTATTAATGCCTAATTTCTCATTCTGTCTTACCACAAAATGGCCAGCTGTTGTAAGTGGTCATAAGCAGCTATTTACAGTCATGCCTAGGCTGAACATTTTGTAAGGGCTCTTGAGTATGGAGCATTATTTTCTTTTACAAAACAAGTTAGTTTTAACTCACATGATAGCTAGTTCTACTTGTTCAGTAGGGACATCACCATTACTTAGTGGCTGAGTGGGTTAGTGTTCATGTTCTTATCCTTATTTGGATACAGGTTTCACCTGTTGAAACACCTTTCCTTCTCTCAACATTCACTTCTGAGAGTTTTGGTCCTTTTAGGAATTTCTCTCTGAAAACCTTTTTCAACATGATGTCTTTTTGCTCATTCCAATGGACCTTTTTAGTCTGTCTTTAATAAGTGTCTACATTTCTGTGTTGGTTCTTTGAAACTGAATTATGCTGTAGCAACTTGTTTTCTGATTCTAGAGACATTTTAATACTTGAATACTTTGTAGTTACTGTTGAGAAACAGTTTATGCTAGGAAGTTCGTCTTTCTTCTGTTCTCTTTTTGTGCCAAAAAGCAATCACTTAAAATTTTTAAACTGATTAAACTGTATAGATTAAGATCTTTTCTTTTTGTACCTAAGTGCTCATATGAAGATAATCATTAGCCTTTAATACTACATTACACCCTTATCTCAAACATGTGAGTCATTATTGCTGTCCTGATTTGGAGGCCAGTCATGTGATCCTAACTATGTTTTAATCCTGGACTGCAGCTTTATACCTGAGGATTTTTATAGTTTATGTGCTCGACTTGTCCTGTTTGGTTATTTTCTGTTCCCCTGAGAACCTGATCTTCATATGTAGTTATCCTTTTTTTAAAACAGGCAACTCAATTCACTTTTGTGCTTTATTCATGTGATCTAAAATATTAAACTTGCAAAGAAGTTACAAATTCAATATGAAACTGCTTGATTCTTTTCTGGTGCACTTCTCAGGTCTCTAGAAAGTTGATATTAAATCGGTTTTTGAAGACTAGCTTTTGTAGGCATTCCTTTGTACCACTTTGTCCATATGATCTATGACTGATTTCTCATCATGGTTAGCTATGAGCCGTTCATACATTTCCATTCTTTATATCTGAAGTTACTTGAAATGCCCATGTGCCGAAATAGGTTCTGGTGCTATTACTTTGTATGCAAATTTTTTTAGTGTTATTTACAAGCAAAGTCTGTAGAATTGGAGAACAATATGTCATCTGCACCTTGAAGGATATCTGAACAAATTACTTTTGAAAAAAGTATGAATAATAAATAGCTTGTTTAGACTTCAATAAGGCATAGACAGATCCTATGCTCTGTAAACATATATGATCTCGAGACTTGTGTTTCAAGCATTTATAAGCATTGTATTGAAAGTTTGTAGAACTAGTGTTTTGGTATGCCAACATGGCTACTTGGCTATTGAACTCTTCTTTTACTAGAAATTAAAAGATAAATGTGCTCTTTTTATTGAATATGACCTTCTAAATGAATGATCCATCATATTCCTGTCTTTAAAGCCTTTCATATTAGATATAGAACTCTAAAGTACAATATTCTGATATTCAAATATCAGGGGTTTCTTTGTTTTTTGACTCATCCTTGGTTCCATTTTCTCTCACTTTATATCATTTGCCAGTTATAATAAATTAAAGAGCAACAGTGGTCTAGAATGGAGAAAGGTAAAAATATGCTTATTTTTATACTGTAACTTTATCTTCATTGAGTCAGTATCTGCTGACTTGTGATCAGAGCAGAAACTATGCCAGAAGAAACTCAAATTAGAAATATTTCCTGCCCTTCTGCTCTCTTCTGGAGAAATCCAGTAAAGAGGTAGAAGCATCATGGGTTATTATTCTTGCCAACATCTCGATATGTCCTAACTTTTTTTCCTACTTGGATAATTAAATCTCATGCAGGATCATTAGTCTTGCAAGATGTTTCTCTTCTGCTGTAACAGCTGGCTAGGGAGTTGGAGAAGCTAAATTGCTCCCCTTGTTGGCATGGCCTCAGGTAGCTAGGAGGAAGAGGGAAAAAAACCCAGAGTAGCCTATTTTGAAGATGAGAAAGAAGACTATACCTCAAAATGTATGAAGGAATAAGAGTGGTCCTCTTCAGAGAAGGTAAAATTACAGTAAAAATGTCTTTTCCTATTGCAAAGAAAATTGAAGTGGAAAACTACGTTACCTTATTCCTGGCACTCTGGTCTTTTCCCATTGGCAAGACTGAAATTCAAACTGGCTGCAAGAAACGGTAAAGATGTAGATTGTTTCATAGAAAAGAGGGGTTGTGTTAATGACTTGTAAAGGAAAGGATCCTCAATCAACTACTATAATCTGTGAAATTGTGGGTTTTATTTTACACTATTATTAGCATACTACTTAGTTCTAAAAGTTCCCAATTTTTGCTCTTATCGTTGTTGCTTTAGTCTTAGGCTTGGCAGGCTTGGACTTTTGTTAATATATGGATATTCCTAAAAATTATTTCAGTTTCTTGTGATACTTCTGCATCTTCTGACTTGGTTTGGGTTTTTTTTTTTTTGGTTTTGTTTTGGTTTTTCTCATTTTTGTGTGTTCTTCTTCAGATAATTTGACAGTAATGTTCAAATATGTGGTTTGGTTTTAATGGTAAATATTTAGTCCTTTGCCTGCCATTCTGCTAACTAATTTAAAGTTCAGGCTACCTTTCAAAAGAAAGAACTAAGCATGCAAGAACATCTGCATTCAAAGTAAATTAGTGACTCTTTATCCTTCCCTTTTTTTATTTAAATATTTCTCTTGATGCACACAATTAGGTGTTCAACAATATTAGCTTTTGACTGCATTTGGCTGGGAATTGTCTTGTATCATAGTAGTTCCCTTTTCTGGGCCATATAAATCATGCTGTTTGAATATGTAAGTGGCAAATATTAGTTATCCTCTGCATTACAGATCCTACATAATTACTGCAGGTGTAAGTTATTTCTGATGTTCCTCTCCTGCCCCTCAACTTGAATCATTTAAATATCTTTTTTACATTTTTTTTTATTTTCTGGAAAATAGTGTTAATATTATTGATAGTATATCCTAAAAGTGTGCTCTTGAATTTTGATTTACTTGAGGGGCTTTCTATGCTGAGTTGTTTGCAGCCTATCAGTTACCTTCTTTTGTGTTCATTTGCAAATCATACCAATAACTTCTGGAAAACTTTAAGGCTTTATAATCACTATTTCATGCTCCTTTTGAAAAAGAAGATTAGTACAGGTTGTAGTTAGCTACTTTTTGTAGCAGCTTGATAATGTTATGTGTAAACCATCAGTTATTTCACATGTTCTGTTAAGTAATTCACAGCTGAATTTCTAGGACAGTGCCATGGTTGGTAGTAGAGCAATTTCCGCCTGAATTTGTGACGAGTAGATGCTTTCTAAGTGACAGACCTTGTTGTAGACTTCTAATATGTTATAGTCAAGGAAATGTGTCAAATTGATTTCATTTGCCATCTCTTACTGAAGCAATTTGGTGTTCTCTGATGTTACAGTACTGCACGTCTGTGCCGGCACAGCACATGATGTCTGTCTGGTGCTGTTACAGCTTACGGTGCAAATGTGGGGCTATATAAGTAACTAAATAAAATACTGAGTAATTCAGTACCTGAGATTATGGTTCTGGTAAGTGTATTTTGAAAAAAATCTTACTTCACTGGTGTCATACAATTCCCTGTGTATGCTGGGAAATAATTGGTAATTCCTACATTTCCCCATATGTGTACATGTTTTAATAAGAAGGAATTTCTTCTAAGCAGTAATCAAATTAACTATGAAAACTTTGTATATGTGTTTCTTGTTTCTTAACAGCACAACTTGGAGACTATAATGCTTCAGTGCACTGTTCAGGATATCTGTCAAATTGCAACTTTATACCGGAGCAGAACAAAGATTTTCTTACCAAAGTAGAAACGCTACATGAGCAACACAGGTAATGTGAACTTTTAGTTCTCTCTCACCTCTTGAGCTTTTTAAAAAAAAAAAAAAAAAGATGTCTAAAGGAAGACTCAAGTTCTTAGTAGTTTCGTTACAACAGCCAGTTATATTTCATACAGCTTCTGTTAAATGAAATACTTGGGTTTAGCATAGAAGTGCTAGATTAATTATATTCAAAGTATGATGCTAATGTGTTGAAACATTTAAATAAATTTCTAGTTATAACCTCCTAATCCAGTAGATCAGTTAGCCTTATACATTATTAAAGACAACAATCTAGAACGCTATACTAGATGTCTGAGGGGTTTTCTGGATGGAGGACATCTGATCAGTTTTCAAATTCTATCTTTTTTTTGTCTATATACGTGGAAAAAAACCCCAATAAACACCATAACCATAAAACACTTCAATTAACTTGGTACTTTCACTCCCTTCTCCTGAGTGTAATAGAAAAGCTGCAACAGATTATTCCAGTCAGTGCGCTGCTAATTATTTTTTCTGACCCTGCTGATTTGTCTCTTGTAAGACTGCAGCTTTGGAATTAGTGGTGTTGATCAGATACTTGCAAGCTGAATGCAAATATGCCAATCTAAGAAATTGTCTGTGAGCAAATGAAATCCAAATCTCTGTAGACTTGTTTTCTCCGTTTGAATTTTAACTGCAGCAGAGCTAATTGCCTGCTGTCTTAGTTTCTTTGATTTATACCCTGAAATATTTCCATTTTCATCTCTTCCTAATGTCCCTCAACTGTTTTCTTTCTCAATACTCTTACTTTTCCCTCTATTTTCGTTACTGCTAGTGGGTGTAGTGAGTGGTTCTGAATTTCATGTGTGCTCCCTAGCAGTCAAGAACATGCATTGTCATTTATGGGCCAAAAGAAGATAACCACTGAACTCTTAGCTCCAACTGTCCTTTCTGTTGGAGGTACTAATCTGGACTGCTTTCTGAACAGTTCATGTTTGGACACAATAGCTGATGCCTCTACTCCTTCCAAATTAATTTGCAGTTTCCGGTAGGCTCAGTAGTTTTTTGAGGGGGACTTTTAGAGAGGAGTGAATAAAACTGCTTGTCTTTAGGAAGCAGTCATCTTGGAGACCACTGAGGGAAGTTTCTGAAGCATCTTGGAGTGGCTGGGTTGAGCTCATGTATTTAGTGCTATGGTAGCAAGAGGTGTAAAACTGGTTATGTCCTGCAGAGGAAAGATCAGAAGTTACCATTGGTCCAGACTGAGGTGTGGGGGGGTCTGTTGGAAAGACTCCTTTCTTCTCTGGGTCCTTTCAGTGAAATCAATGCTTTCATTGAGTGTCTTTGGTAGAGTGAAGCCTTGATGACTAAGAAGTTTAACTTCTGTGTTGGAATTATCAGAGATGTTGGTAATTGAAGGTCTGAATAAAAATACTGAATAGATTGAACTGGAAAAAATGTTTCTTTATTGTTTTAACACCTTTTTTGAAACTGAGCTCTTAAGGCCAATTTACTTCAGAGTGCAAGGAGAGGCAGACAATTTATTGTTTATCCTGGCAATATTTCCTGCATACTCCTTTAGCATTCGTAGAGAATACTTGTGTCTGGGACATGAATTTGACTAGATCAATGCCAAGAACATACTTGACAATAATGGTTCTGGTGTTCACCACAGCTGCTGGGAAGGAAAGATGGAAAGGAAGAATCTACCTTTTTTACCCTTTGAGAGAGCATTTTTGCTTTGAAATGAGATTTCTGCTAATCTGGAGTAAATAATATTTGCTATAAACTATATAGGTTATCTATAAATTATTCTATCTTTGAAATCAATATTCTTAGATTACAGAGTTTTAAAGCCAACTCTCTAAACATCTATTCTTTTTTCATTCTTTAGTGTCTATCCTTTAGGAAACTTTCACAAAGGAAAAGAAAAAAGCTTGAATTGCTGAAATACAGAATTGAAAAGTCATGTTATGTCTTGTGTTGTTATGTTTTGTAACTTGGTGCAAGGTTTTTGTTACCCAGGTTTTATGTTGCTTTGCAAAATCTGAGGAAGTATTCCCTGAACAAGTCCATGTCACACTAACCAGATTAGCTCAGTATGTGGCTGTTAGGAAAGCAACTATTGTCATATTGATTTGGTATAGCTTCAGAAATTTTCCTTCTGTGTTCATCCCTAAATCCACAGGGGATTTTTCTGTATGTAGTTGGTTTTAATGTGGTTTTCCTGCTGTGTTTTGCTTAGTCACATAAGCAGCCTGAGATCTTAGGATGCAGATATTGTCCAAATTAGTAAGGTTTTCAAAGTGCTTACTAGATCCAGCCATCAGTTTGAAGAGAAGGATTCATTTGAAACTAAATAGGATACTTCTATTCCAGATGAGGTTTGTTAGTCCTTGGGTATCAACAACTATAAAAATTGGAACATCAAGACCAGTTTTCTCATGCCTGTTTATCTCACTGAATAATTACTATCTGCTTAGGGACTTGAAGTTTCATTTCACCTCTAATTGAGTAGGAGGGTGTAACAACAATGAGTAAAAAACCCTAAGTCTGTGCTGAGATACTTGCTGGCCCTTCAAGACACAAGGTCTGGTGTAGATGGAGTATGCAAATTGAGAATTAAAATTTGCAGGCGTATCTTGTTGATGTGCAACAGATTTTCTGAACAAAGTACTCGATCAAATTTTTTTAAATGATTGTAATGTACTCTTGCAAATATATTCAGCATCCTGTTACATAAAATGGCCATTTTGCATTGGTTTGCTTTTGTAATTTTTTGACAGTGGAAGAGATAAGGTTTACTAAAGTTTGTCAGAATCAAGGTGACAGTAGTCAGTGTACATGTAGATCTGAGAAACCAGCTTAGCTCAAGATTGTGACAAACTGCTCTTTTTTCTGTCTTTGCTCTTTTGTTGCCAATATTATGACACCCTCAAGCCACACTGACCGTGGCTTTCTAGTTCAAGGTAGCTTTCAGTTTTCTGGAGCATGATTTAATATCTCCTAGAGTGGTTGTTTCATGGCGTAGTATTTTGATGGCTTTGCATTTAAAAGGAGGGATATTAATTGAAAGTAATAGATGCTGGAGTTCTTAACATAATTCCATGTTATGTTAGCTTTTTTCAGGCTGCGCCTAAATTGCATTTGATTAACGTAATTTTATGCATGTTGTTTTGGAAGCTCACCTAGCAAAGAATTGTTTTTACATGCACTTGTAGAAGCTTTCTTGAAGACAAGAAGGTCAAATTCTTGTATGTTTTAGCTGCAGGAGAAAAGAGTATTTTAGGACTTACATAGACTGTAGGTTAACTCGGATGGCTTTTCCTTGGTGAGTTTCATAACTTTAACTTTTAATCTGCTCTCTCGCCTTTATTTTATTAGTATATTCGTGCTTCTAATCTTTTTTCTAAACGACTTTCTTCTGACACACTATGAAATATAGAATATTTATAGATACAGCTTCTTACTATAAAGTAAGATTTTTATAGGGGAATAGTTTCCTCATCCCTTAGAACATAACAGATAAAAAAGATGTTTCTAAAAAGAGCTGGTCCAGAATGGCTAAGGTAATAAAATTGTGTATAATTCACTCAATTTTTTGAGAGTACTTTAGCAGGGCCTTCACCAGTGGAGAATTCGTGGCACTACTTAATGTGAGGTTATTTCTCAGACCCTGGACTGTGGCATTCTTCTAGTTTTATGCATTTGGAATAAATATAATATCGTATCTTTTCTTTTTGACTTGTCTGTGGTTCATATTTATTACTTTTTCCCTTCTTTTAGTGGCCTCAAGCAATCTGAAGCAGAGTCCTGCTATATAAATATAGCACGAACACTTGAATTCTATGGAGTGGAATTGCACAGTGGTAGAGTATGTTTACATTGTAATTTTTCCCTTGGAAAGTTAATTTATATCCTTTTGGGGTTTTTTTACATGAATTAATATCAGCAAAAAAAAAAATTAGTATTTAAGTATGACTTTATCATGTGGTTTTTTAATTAGAGGTGGGTAATTTTCCAATAACTTCCATGTAACATAGGTGCTGGAATTTCAACCAAATAAGCTAGAGCTCCTCAAAAGTGTAACAATGTATTTTTAAATAAACTGCTTAATTACTGCAATATATTTTACTTAATAATTTTACTAAGGTTTCTGTGTGTCGTAGCATGAAAGAAAATGAAGGCTCTGTTTAGTGCTATTAGTTGGCAGGTGTTTTAAGAGTTTAATTTCTCTGAATTTCTATCACTAATTTCTTAAGTATTAAGAATATAGAGGGGTTTTTTTTTTGTTTTACTTCCTGTATTCCCTGATTCCAGGCTAAATCTAAGAGGTATTTAACAGCTTGAGAGATGACCACTAAAAATGTATTTGAAATCTTTTAGATACAGGGTGTGCATTGATAAGAAACATGTCCTAGTATTTCACTGGCTACTGCTATTTAATTTTTTGACTACGCTATTCATCTGAAGTCAATCCCCCAAATCCTTTTTTATTTGCATCCTAATGTGCAAGTTACCATTTGTGCTTCTATGCAATAGTAAATTGTTTTGGCATAAGGCTTGTAGTGTAAAAACTAAGGGAAGTGTACTACAGATAATTGATTTCCTAGGTGAAGATGACTTCTAGTTTTCTTAACATTTTTCTGAGTTTTTTTAATAATCCTGACACTGAGAGTCATAATGAAAAATTCATAAATTTCTCTATTGATGAGGACGAAATAGAATGAGTAATTTGCTTCCTTCAGCATGATATTTTCTTCTTGTTTTTCTTTGTGCTGCCACAAATAAGTGAGTGTTGCATTGGATTTCTAGGAATTCCTAAAGTACTTCTGTATGAAACCACTGTCATTACATTCATATTCATGAAATACAGTGCTCAAAAGGTAGAGGCTTTTTAAAAGAATGGACAAAAGTAGAAAGAAAAGGAAATGATCTTATTAAATCTGACTTTGTATAGGTACACTGTCTATCCATTGAGTCATCTGTCACCTTTCTACTTTATTGAAGAAGCTCTTACTGTTACACTTGAGATTTCACTATATGCTCTTAACTTGTTTGGATGTTTGCCTTTTAACTGCTATTATAGCCTAGTATTTTGATAAGCCAACTTGAGTGCTAAGACATCCACTATGTGGCTAGTCTCTTAATATTAATGGGATGCTGCTTCTGAAAGCTCTTCCAATTTCCATTATCCTGCCTGAGCTGCAGGCCACTGAACTGCATGCAGGATGTCAGTAGCGGTCATACCATTGCCAAGTAGTGAAGATAGACTGTATTCAGACATTTTCAGCTAAATGAAATTTCACTTCAGACTGTCTTGCTGCTGTTTCAATTCAAAATAATAGTTTTATTGCAATTCAATTTTTTTGAAGGATGAAGTATTAGAAGTGATCTGTTTTTTCTAGCAGTTGAACTGGACATCTAGACATTTAGAAGCTGCTAGGAAGGAAATAGAAAGCAAACCAGAAAATATCATGCCACCTTTCAAATTGAGTTTCAGTATCATTTGAATGTTGAGCTTCATTCTTCCTCTCCCGTCCTTATCTCAAAGTAGGTAATGGAAAAGGAAAAGTACAGAGAAGGATAACAATCATGAATGTTTTAAGGAAAACAGAAAGAGACAGGTTTAAGTAAAGCAACTTTTTCCGTAAGGCTGCAGTTGAACTGTAAGCATTACTGCTATTTTAATGGATGCCCAAGGTGAAATAGCGATCAGGAGCAGTCACTGGAGTCCATTAAACATAAAAGAAGCTTCTAAACCAGGAAGTCCTCTAACTGTAAATGACCAGACGCTGAGAAGGGGAGTTGTTAGTTGGGGTGTAGTTGGTTGTCTCTGAAGTTTTGTACTTCCAAACCATCAGTTGCAAGTCGTTGTTTGGGTTGAATGCCATGAGGCAAACCTCTCACCAACATGGTGTTGTTGGTCTTGCTCCTGGGGGCCTCTAAGAACTTTGCAGTGAAGGTTATAAGCTGCTTCTTCACTGAGGCTACTGTCTCATCTCCCTGCTTTGGTAGAAATGTTTACAGTGCCTCCTGATATCCTCCCCCCACTCAATACTGCTTTTAAATCATCCCTCCAGTTTTGTCACATCCCAGTGCTTTGAACAGATTTAGTGGGGCTGATTAAAGTGTGGCTTTGTGAAAGGCTTTATTTCTGGGGATTCTGATGATTCAGGTCTTTGCTACTAAATCAGTCTTATTCCTCTTAGATTGTGTATGGCAGAAGAACCAGGTAACATCTAGCTTTTATACTAATGGCCTGAAGAAGCTTGGGCTCCTGTACTGGTGGTTGAGAGTGGGATACTTTTGGATAATGTTTCTTGAAGAGCAGATGAATATATAGCTTCCTTAATTTTTTTGTTTTATGATGCGAAGTTGAATATTTAACATAAGTGTGAGCTTTCTTTTTAGCAACTTGCTAGACATGCAGCTTTAATCTGAGCTCAGTTTTCAACTGCAAACACTTCTGCTTTTTTTCTGATGAAAAATATGAACTGCTGAAATATTAAAAATTGCAATAGTGTTAGGAGACTCAGGAGAGTGAATTCAATATCTTAAAACTATATTGATATTTCTTGAATTCCTAATCTCCTTTGGACTCTGGACCACTATCCCACCTGCTCAATAATTAATCTGCTGTTAACTCATCTTTCATTTTTACTCAGAGGGTCGAAGATAGGAAATTTGTTGAATCAATATTATTTCCATATCTAGAAAAATCAAGATGATAATTGTAAATTAAATCAATTGTGAATCTGTACTTAACTAGCTAGATGCCTGGCATGATAATTTTTTATCTTTACAACTTTTTTATTTTCTTCATTTTTTTTTAATAAATATATGCATGTTATTTCTTTGTTGTGCAATTTAACAGCATAGATGTTTTGAAATGGAAATAACTGCACATCAGTATCATATTTCATGTAAGAGACCCTCTCTTTATGCTATTGCAACATCTTGGTTTTGTGTTTCTTAGGCTTAACACAAGAGAACTCATAATAACAAATAATATGGGAGATTAGTGGTTTGGGCTGGTGCAGAGGAGGATGAGGAATGAACTTTGTTCTGACAAAGCTTCTGGAGAAAATAGAGTAATTTAGCCTAATTAATCCCTATCAAGTGTTTTGATAATCCTTTATTTCTGCTTAATCACGTAGATTTTTAGCTTTTACTCTTGAAGCTGTTTTTCTTCACAGTATTGATTTTTAAAAGCGGGAACCTGGAGTAAGCTCCAAGTGCTAATAATACATTTTTCTACCCTGCTTTAGGTTGGCCATATCATGGCAGAAACAGCTAAATTACATGCAGTTATTTTCCTGAATACTTCAGTGTTCTTCCCAAATATTAAAAAAAAGGGGTGTCAATTCTGGATTCCTGTATTATGCTTTGCAAATTAGGTTGGACTTCACTTATTCACGTGCCTGTATCACACTTCTATTCAACTATATTTAAAGCATTTATTGTAGACTTTCCACAGTATTGTCAGAGCACATGCTACGTGTTCCATTTTTCTGTGCCTTACTAATATAATGAAATTGGGATTGGACAAGGAGGAAAGCCATATATTAATTGAGCCCAGAGTACCATCTAGAGGAGCAACTGCGCTACTGAAGGCTTTAAGAGAATCTGTTGCTATTGGCTGTCCTTTAAAAACAGTCTGAAACTGCTTTTGACTCAAACCTGATATTTTAAACAATGGATTCTACTTACATGTGGATTTATGTATGCATTTAGGTCTGTATAGAAATCTGCATAAGAACATATTAGTGTATATTGATCATAAGAAATGGAAAGCCAAGATTTCTAACTTCTCTAACATCAGTCTGGGCTTAGACTCAAAATGACCATCCAGCATCCTCCTCCCTGCCTTTTTGAGTTTTTTTTAACTCAAATGTTTCCTTATATGGAAGAATGTGTTTCCTCTTGAGTATCTCAGTACCTAGAAAGGATTGTAAATTTATGATTTTTTTTTCCAGTTGCATGTGTTAAACTAATGCACAGCTTTTGGTTTAGTTAATAATGGATTTCATTTAGTGTATCAAATATTCATGTACACATGAGTATTTCTCCAACATACTCTTATATGCAAAACTGTGCTCACCTCCTGTGCACCTCTCTTTTGGTAAGTCCTTTTAGGAAAAAGTAAGGAATTATTTCCTCTCTCTTTTTAAACAGCTATAATAAGGAAATTTTTGTTCAATTTCCAAAATTCTGTGACATTTACCTGACTAATCTTGGGAAATACTTTAACTTCTTTCCTGAAATTAGTAAGGCTAGACTTGCAAATTTACTCTGATACAGAACTAAGGAATATCCAGGGTAGTAGGATGAACATTACAACTTGTTTTAATGAATGAATAATATTTAGAATATGTAATGGATAACATCAAAGGAAAGAGATGTGCGAAAATCAAAACTCAAAAATGTCATTGAATTTTTTCCTCGAGTGTAGCAATTTAGGTATAGAAAGCTTGAAAATAAATTTATTAGTAGATAAATATGAATGACACAAACTGCATCTGTGTTCTTACAGTATTTTTCTTTTGCAGGATCTCCATAATCTAGATCTTATGATTGGTATTGCATCCGGTGGAATTGCTGTATATAGAAAACTCATCTGTACAAGCTTCTATCCCTGGTAAATTCCTTTATTGTGAAGAAATATGTCAGTTTTTACAGTCTTACTTCCATTTGCTTTCAAATTTATTCCAAAGAAGCCTACAATACATATATTTGTTCTTTATGGAGTATTGTGGTATTTCCTTGTGTTCAGATGAAAATGGAAACTTGCCTAGGCTTTTAAATCTCTAAGATTTTTGAAGTCCTTGCACTGTGTGAAGTCTTGGTCAAGTTAATTTACATACAGGTATGAGTTCATGATTAGGAGGACTCTGTGGTCTTAGAGATTTTCTGCAGTTATGCCCAATAATATGTCTCTTTAAGAACAAAAAAAACCAATCAGTATTGCTATTAAAGCTCAGCAGCTAATTCAGTCTGAATTAAGTTCAGTCTGAACTTTTTAGCATGGCATTCAGCAAGAAGATATTTGCTTTTTGGAGTAGAAATGTAAAATGAGCTATTTGGAGTTTCAGATTTACAGGAAGCAGGATAATATGATTTAGACATTTTTAAAGCTCATCAAATATGGGTATGTAACATTAACAAGGTTTGGAGTCAGCAGGGGAGAGACCTTTACATTATTCTCTGATACATAAAACATTAGAATGCATGATAGTGATATAGAAAATAACCTCTGCAAAGAAATAATGTGCACAAGAACTCTAATGTGAATGACATGAGAAGTTACATAAGCTATAATTTTTTGAAAGTGCTTTTGGGCTTTGTTAGTTATACCATACTAAAAATTACAGCCTGAATTAGAAATTATATGGAGGCCGGGCATTTCCTTTAAAGTTTTTGGATTGGATCTGAAAGAATTTTTTTCCGGTCTTTCTTTTCTAAAAGAAGTATGAACTTGGTTTTTTGTGCTTGATAAAATGATAGCTTTGTCATGTTATACATAAGTTCTTTGTTGAATTTGTAACAATTTTTCTGGATAACTTTTTCAGTAAGATAGTACAGTGTTCTTAAGCGTGACAGAAAAATGCATTCCAATGGGTTTTACTTGCTTTTTGGCCCTTAATTGTACAAGAAAAAGCTCCGTAGCTGTCTCCTTTAAATACTAGAGTCATTTCATCCTTTTGTATGTGAACCAACTAAACAGCTATTTCCTATAAAAAAGCAATAAAATCAGTTTCAATTAAAACTCTAGGTCAAAATACACTGCACAGTCTCTGGATTTTTTTTCTTTTTTTTTTCTTTGCTGTGAGTTGCATTTCAGCTCCTTGGGATATACTGCAATCATCCTGGATAAATGTATGTCAATAATAATGCTCTCATACAGCAGCACAGTGAAAACTTGTATTTTTCCATTTCTACTGCACATTAAAGCATAAAAGACTTTTATCTTTCATCTTTGTGCCTTGAGTGCTGCTCTTTCATACATCAGCCTCTCAGCTTCTTTGAACCACTGCAGGTTTTAAAAACTGCCAGCTGGAGGCATATTTTCTTTCTTCTGCCGGTCTTGTTCTGCCAACTTACATGACCTAAGGTATGAATGGCTAATAGATGTTCCTGAAAACCATAGAGCAATGGCATTTTAAAATCTGTGACTATATGAATTTTTTACGGAAGGGAAAGGTAGTTTATAGCACACAAGATAGGAGGAATCTACAACTTCCTGTGCTACTTTTATTCCTGGAGAGCACCGAGGAATAAAACACAGATGCTAAAACATTTTTCACAAAAGCCTATTCTCATTTACAGAAAGAAACTGAGGGAAATAAAACCCACAGATTTTTCAGTTCAAATAATTCCCACTCTAAAATATGAGGTTTAGGCAGTAGTATTTTCAGCTGACAGCTAATGCAATTGTTCCAAGCTTTCCTACTCTCTCTCTCTCTCTCCCCCTCTAGAAAGCAGGAGCTCCCTACACAGGGGCTAAGTTTTTGATATTTTATTTCTGGCATCTTGCATGAGTTAATCATAATTCTTTGTGCAGGAATTGTGTCCATTGCCTGATCCCCGCCAAAACGAGCAAACAGTGAAAGCCACTGGAGCAGAGTTGCCTGGGGTGTATTTGTAGTATGGATTCGCACTTTTATTTTAGACCTCAAAACAGGATATATTTCTGTAATGCCCAAAGTGGTATTTATTTAGGCTTTTTATGTAACACCGTTTGTACCGAGTGGTTTTTCCTATGAACTGTGCAAACTTCACCATTAACGAGGTAGAACTCAAGGTGGCAGCAAACACCATCAAAGCACTCTTTCCAAAATTTTAAGTAAAATACTCTGCAGTGGATGACAACAATACAACTATGCCATATGGTAGTAGTCAAAGGGGACCAAAAGTTTTCAGGAACAGAGGCAGTGAGAGAGTTCTGCCTTGGCAAAAAGAGGCTTTTCAATCAAAGCAACCTACGTAAAGAGCTGACTGATCAGTCAGCGGCAATGCAAGTCAAGATAGGTTTAAAAAATAGCTTTGGATTTAATGCAGTATTTTATGCACTCTGCAGAGTTATTCTCAAGGGTGCTTAACTGTTCTGTGGTAATTTCCAAATTGATTTTGCAAGTAAAATATTAATGGCGAAAACAGACAAACACTCTATATCAGCAGCCACTAAAGTTAGATATTAAGTGCTATTTTGTGTATGCAGTTTCACTGCCTTGAAAACTTCAGAGAAACTGCTTGAGGAATGTATAATACATTGCTAGTTAAAACTTGGAAAATAACTATCTTACATAGCAAACTGGACAGAACCTTTCTTGATAAATATTTCAGTGGCAAAGTATCGGATTTACAGGTAAAGAAACTTTTTTTGCTTCAAGTCACAAGTACCAGCTGTTAGTACTAAGTGCTAGGACAGGACTGCCAGTTTAATCAGAAATTAGCAATTCTGTGGCCCACGGAGTGACAAATCTTTTTTGATGCTTGATAGGAAGGTGGGACCCAAAAGATCCATTATTCTTAATATGCTACAACTAGTGAGTGCTTTAGAAGTAAACCACGGCATTTAATGATTTGCGAATGTTGCATAGTCACTGGACAGATTATTGGTGGGAGAGAAGGACCGCTGAGCCACCAGTTATAATAACAGTAACTGCATTCTATTCATAAAATTTTTGGGTATGGCATCTTCAAGAACTTGTTAAGTCTAAATCCTTTGGCACCTTAATCTCTTGGATCTTTTTGTAGATTTTTCTAGATGTGAACATTCACTTAATTTTTAGGTGCAACACTGCAAATGATTTTTAGTTATTGTTAAATAAAAATATCAGAGTAGCAAGTGTTCTTTGTGCCAGAATTAAATAGGTTTAGTTCTACTTTAAGAAGAATGAATGGAATTGAGAGAGGTGCTCTATTTAGGAGTGTCAAAATAAGGAGACTTAAAGCCCTGATTTGGCTTGCAGTGATTAAATGCTCATGCAGTGAATCATGAGGTTTGGGGTTCTTTGGGGGGCGTTTTGGGTTTTTTGGTTTTGTTTTTTTGGTTTGGTGGGGTTTTTTTGTTTTCTTGTTTGTTTGTTTGTTTGTTTGTTTTTTAACTAATTAAAAAAAAAAAGTAGGGTGTAGAGGAGAGGGATTGAGAGAGTTTCGGTACTTTGGGATGCTGGTTCCCCTTTTGCTGTTGGGTGGGAGGTTTTTTGCTTAGTCTGCAAGGTTATTTTTCTGTGTCCTGCATTTTTGCTGGCTCCATGTTGGGGCAAGAGCAGACCATGACAGCAACTGTGTAAGCTGAGAATAACTCCAAAAACTTGTTTGTTGAAGTTTAATCTAAGTCAAGAAATGTGGTAAGAAAGAGCCAGAAGCACAAAACTTGAGTGGTACCAGTTCGGGCAGAGGAACACTAGAATCAAGAAAGAATTAATATATAATGAGTTGCAGCTCAGTAAATACAACTGAAAATTTGTATGACTTGTTAGGTAGTTCCGAATCCAGAACTTTAAGATGAGCAACACAGATCACTGTCGTTTGAGGCAGCAAGACAAATGACGCAAGTATTTCAAGAGTTGGCCTAACAGGAGAGGTGGATATGATTTCAGTTTTCCGTTAATTTTCACATCAGTTTGTCTTGTCAAAGGATAGTGTTGAAATACCTGTTTCTTTGTGGTTCTGTAACTGAAGGAGAAAAGCATTTTCTGAAATTGGAACACACTGTTTTCCACCTCTTGTGCAGGAGAGGGGATAGGTAATGCCGTGAATATTCTTGTTAGTAACTGGCAAATATATTCTCCTGTATCCATGAAGGATGTTGCTCTGTAACTCAAGTGCATCTCCCAGGAGCAATGGGGAATGAATTTTGTGCCATCCCACTTGATGAGAGTGATGCAAAAACTGCCAGAACAGAGAGGACTTTCAACATAGTTCATACATGATGATGTCTAGCATCCTTTGAAGCATCAGTGCACAAAAATGAGACTTGTAGCAGTAAACTTACCAAACCCTTTCATGATTCTTTTCAGGCAAACATGACTTGATCAGACCTTAAATAGCTTTCCTTAAGCCATCCATAAGATTCCAGCTGACCACAGATCAGAGATATCTTTGTCCAAAAAATGCAGGTTTTCAGTTACTGAAGTAGAGCTATTGCAGAGAAAATTTAGGTATTTTAGACAAATCTTGTTTTGCTGTGGGAAGGTGTGTGGGTAGGTAGAAGTTTGTTTAATTTAGCAAAACTGATAAGCATATAATTAAAATGAAAATTGCTTGAGCACCAATTCCAGTTGTAATATTTATCTTAGAAAATTTGTATTCACACTGTGTATATATAAAAAGAGGTGTTCCATTCTAAAATTACCACATAAATTACATAGCAATGTTAATGAAGTGAAAAATATATTAACACTCATTCTTACAGTTTTCATCCTTCTAAAATTATGCTTTTATCTAGATATTTTGTTTAGTTATTAACACAAGTAAGTGATATTTTTTCACATTATGAAACCAATTCTGCAAAGCCTCTGTGAAGTTTCAGTTGTAAGACCAACCTTGTCATGTCATTAGGGTCTTAAATTTTGTTCCTTTAGTCACAGTTGTCATATGACTCTGAAGTTATACAAAATTTGACACATTTAACATTTGTGCAGCTTAGTGTAGAAGATGTCATCAAGTTTTTGCTGCAAGAATAGATTTGGTGGGAGAGAACTGCTGTGAACTATTTAAAGATTAAATGAGGACATCTATTTGCCACTCAACACAGGAGATGGCTGCATATTATTCATTGAATATTTTACAGCTATAATCTTTGAAACTCACTGTACGCAGTATTATTTTTCATTGTTTTATGCCTCTAAACATTGTTCAGTATTTCATGGCCTGTTTCTTTCTTCTAGGGTGAACATATTAAAAATTTCCTTTAAAAGGAAAAAGTTTTTTATACAACAACGGCAAAAGCATGTAAGTAGTCTTCTAATTTTGTTTTGCTCAAGTGGTCATATTCAATATTTTTATATTGAAGGTAACCTACAAACTGCTGATCAAAAGTGTCTGTTGTGGTAACTTGCCTTTGAAACTCTGTTTTGTTAACTTAGTCTTGCTATTCTGGTCTGCTTATTCCCTCTCTTTTTCCCTTTTTTTCTTTCTTTTCCAACACTGAATCCCTCCACTTTCAGTCTATTGTACTGTATCTTTCTCATGGAGGTTTTTTCTCCCTCAGAGACTTCGGGTAAATGCAGATCTCCATCCTTTCTCCAATATTTATTAACATAGCATATTTCCCTTTTCTCATCAGCATCTGCTGCTCTTCCCTTTGTTCCTCTCTCTGTCCTGTAGGGTTCCTTAATGCAGTGAATCTACTAAACAACTGCTTATCCCATCTAGGGAGACTGTGTGAGATCCCTTCAGCTTATGGAGCTCAGAGCTCAGGAAGAAAGTAAGGTTCCTGGAGGAAGGGAGAGCTTTGCAGTTGAAAAACATGAGGTTGAAAAGCGGAATAGCACACCTCCTGCTGTGTGTAACATGGAGGGCTTTAGGAGTTGGCAAATTATATGAAGATAGTTGATAAAACTGATGTAAAATTTTTCTACTGTTAAGAGTTGGCTTCTGTGGGTTGCTTTGTGCTCTTTGCAGAACAGTTGAAATATTAATCTATTTAATGGGGGGGAATCTTGATTACTGATCGTTGTTGTGCTGACACAATGTGAAAACAATAGATTAAGATACCTTTTTGCAAAGAGCATAGATTATTTAATATGACAGAAAAAAACCTCTCAGAAACTAGTGATCAGCAGATGTATAAATATTTTAATTAAGAACAAAACTTGAGAAGGTAGTAAAAGGTATGAGTTAACTTGTACCTAAACTTCGTGAAGACTCTTTCTGGTAGTGAATGAGCTCTTAAATTGATGGGAGCTGTGTTACAAGACCACCTCTTGACCCACATAGATTAGGAGGTCTGCTGAACACAGATTTCTAGGGAGGCCTTTTTTACCCAAAAGGAAAATATTTTCTTCTTTTTTGTTTTCTGTGTGTCTTTCATTTTTCCCAGTTTGGTGGATTCTTTGAAATTTAAGGAGTGTGCAAGTATGCACGTTACTTTTCAGTATACACGTTTCAACAAAGTTAGTATCCAAAGATAGTGTTACTGCACTAATGCGTGCACACACACAAAGCATGCACAGAGTGCGTCCTTACATGCTGTAGGGAGATCTTAAGTTTTTTTTACTAGCTGTAATTTTCTAAATATATTGTTTTTATGCAGACATGCCACAGTCTGTTCATATATATTTCACTGCATGAAGAAATGAGTGCTTGATGAATCATTCTACTCATTTGTGAGTGTAAACACTTGCAAGCAAGAAGTTCTCCTGGGTTTGAGGATTAAAAATTCACTGATAAGTAGTAATTTTAAAATCGAAATATTTCCAAATATACAAATAAGGGCAAGCTTACAGACAGCAGTTTCCAAATGTGTCTGTGAAAATAAACATACTAACAGAACTCTCCAAAAATTATTCGTAAAATAAGGCGTGGAATGAGACAATTTTAAGGTCCCTTCCAACCAAAACCATTCTATGATTCTCTGAAAATGAGTGTACTTACAGTGGTTTTGGAATATAGAGGAAAAAAGTGTCAATATAGAACAATCTGTGGACTGAAAATAAAATATGTGTATTCATTACATAAAGACTTGACTGCTGTCAAAAGTAGATTTTTTCTCTCTGGGGACCTGTGTCACCTTTGAAGAGAGCAGCAATCTTAATTTGTTCAATTAAACATTTGATAAATGATGACAGTTCAAGGCTTTTGATTCTTTTAGCTTACCTGCTCTTAAGGGATCATAGTTCTTTGTTTCATAACCTACGGAGACGACAGTAATGCACACAGTATCACGCTTAAAGAGCTGCAGAACTGTAGGAAAAGTGAGGCCAGATGCATAACCTTTTTACTCTTTCTCAGTACATACGAAAAAGCAGACCAGGTGTGCTCCTAAATCTGTGGATGCATCCATCCTTGTCAGCCCTCTTTGCCTGAAATTTAGGGCATCAAGTGTGCAGTACTCCAGTGGTATTTCTTGGATAAACTTACTGGTGCAGTGCAGTAGGAGAGAGGGCAGTGGCGTCCTAGGGATTTCACCAGAACAGTGGGATGCTTTAGGGATGTGTGAGGGCAGATGACTGCGTTCGTGTCAGTCTTTGATCAGTTTTTTGCTTGGAAATACAGAAGCAAATAGGTAAATGAATCTGAAAGTAAGGAAGATGAAAGGATGTGGGGAAAACAGAGCCGATACTGTATATTCATAGGCAAGGTTTGACTAAAGATGATGAGAGTGCTATAGCATTTCTTTTATATTTTGTATGTCATACGTAGATTCTTTACAAAAATCTACAGAAAATTTTCAAAGACAATGAATTTGCAGTCCTCTAGGATGTACCATGTTTCATTGATTTATTCTCCTTATTTCTTTTACTACATTTTTCTTTCCTTATGTGCCTTTTCTGAAAAATCAACTTACCTTATCTCACTCTTTCCCTGCTATTCACCTTCTCTTTTACCCTCCCACTGCTTTGGTCTGTTGATCATCTACTTGCTTAGGAGTATGCAGTATTTCTCTTTCTACTGAAGAGCTACATAAGGACTGGGGAACAAGACTGATGAATCAGTGAATGTCTGATGCTATAGAAGCTCATGACATGTAGGCTTAATGAAGGGTGCAGCATTTAAGGTAGGAATAGGAACTATGCTGTTTACAGGCAACATTTTGTACCTTTCAGAAATGGAATTTTATTTTCTATGTTCCTATCTAATGCTTAAAAACAACTTCATTTGCTGCATATATCTTTCTGTGCTGTAGATATTTTCAGACTTTCTGTGAATGGAATAAGCATACAGCTGATGCAAAAGTTCTCCCATATGCTGAACCAGCAAGACACTTTAGCTATGTGAAATTGTTCCTTTTACGTTAATGGCCACAAATTTCTCTAATCCTTATTTTCTGATAATCATTCAAATGCCATTCTTTTAGAACTTGAGTTGAGAACTATGATGGGCATTACACCCTTGGATCCCACTAGAACTCTCCTCACCTTTAAAAAAGTACACAGATTTAACAGCATGACTTGCAAGGTGGCCTCTTAGTGAGGCCGATTGTTATTAACAAAAGGTTATGTTAGTCTAAAAATTGAATAAATTTTTATGAAACTTCTCAAAATATTTTTCCTAGCTTAAATCCATGTTAAAACTTTCAGTATACTTAAAGGTTGTTAAGAAGGTTCTGTGACAACAAAAAAGCACACTTCTGGCGTAACAAGTAAAATTAATTTCTGTTTTCAAGTCTAAATTTAAAAACAGAGTATTAGGTGTACTTAATTCTTTATCTTTATATTATGGTTTTTCAGTATAATTGAGAAGTTTGGATAAAATAATTTTTGTGGCAATTGAAAGGCCAGTGCTTCAGGCCAACAAAAATATCTATACACTTCCTTTTATTTGTCTGCTGGAGTAGTAAAACTCTTCAAGTGGTGTTCAACCAACAGGGAGTGTGTCAGAAATGGCATTTGTCATTAAATCCTTGTGATGTATGCTTTATATATTTCAAGAAATTCTGAGTTAAGATTTCACTATGCTTTCCTGCTTTATTTTATATAACTACTTAGAAGCAAGTGTGGTGAACTGACAGAAGATAAATTGGTTCCAGTATGCAAGAGACTCAAATAACAAACCCACATCTTAAAAAAAAAACCACTTTTAAAATGCTTTAATAGATATAGGGAAAACATTCCTGAAAGACTGCAATCAGTTAAATGTTTTTCAGTGCTTACATAAAATCAAGAGGCAAAAACTTTTTTTCTCTTGAGAGTCTCACTGTTTTTCTAAAAGAGGGTCTGAAGCCATAGATTCTCTGAACTAGACATGAAGTGATTTGCAAAATGCAGGATTGATCTCTGCTACATGGCATTTGTAAAATGCTGCCTAGAAATAAAAGGAACACACGGAAAACAGATTGACTATTCCAGCCAAAATGGTCTGTAGTTACTTCCCAACAGGACTGTTGCTGTGAACAAGCAAAATGTTGCCTGTCTAATGATATGTTGAGATGTCAAAATCAGTCATAATTTATAGGAGCTGGAAAAGATGAGTTATGAAAACTTGCTTTTTTTCACTGAGGTGCTGCGCTGTGATAGCAATTGACTCAAGGTCTCATGTTATCTTCTTCTATTTGCTTTGCTCTCATCCCACTATCTTCCCATCAATAACTAGATTAACTAACCAAAGTTTTCTGTTATACAAGATCTTGGGCATAAACATGGGTGACACAATTGTGTTGCCCTTATGTTTCACTGGCACTTTGGCACTGAAGTTACTTGTAACAGTTTGCATCGAGACACACAAGTTTTGTATTCTGCTGCCTTCTGATCCTCCTCATTGTGGCCTCACGTTATCATCCAAGCAGGATTTGAACAGCAGTAGCAGTAGCTCCAGTCCCATCACAGCTTCTTTCTTTCCCCCAAGAAGGATCACTGTTAACATCTTCAGTTTCTGCTGAAAGACTATCAAGAATAAGCTTTTTGCATACTATGGCGCTTGAAAGAACATTATTGAATTGATGCTTTGTGTGAAGAGTTTGAATTCAAAGAATGAGGGTTTTTTGCCTTTTTACATTGCACCCTTAATGGACTGTTTTAAAGAATTCTGTTTGTCTTAGGAAGTCAAAATCTGACTGGAAACTTGAAAATATATTTAGGAGTATAACATGACACTTGTATATACAAAATCTTTATCGCTCTAGACTTAAATATTTCATTAACATTTCATTAACTTGTAAAATGCACATTTTGCAGTTTGGGTTTTCACATGGTCACAGTGGTATTTTGGCCATCTCCAGCTCAAAATCTACTATACACTGATTTTTTTTGTTTGTTTGTTTGCCTCAATGTATTTTTTATGTTTAAGCTTGAAATAATTATGTTGTTGTTTTATGACCTTGTTTACTGTTTCATCTACTTGTATATGTTGAAACATGATGTTCCCTACTGTTACAGAATGAATCCAGAGAGCATATTGTTGCCTTCAACATGTTAAATTACAGAGCATGCAAAAATCTTTGGAAATCTTGTGTAGAGCATCACACATTTTTTCAGGCAAAGAAGTCACTACCTCATGAAAAAAAGATATTATCACATTATTGGACTCTGGGTTCTAGAAATCCAGCAAAGTAAGTATTGTATGAAAGCATGTTTTGCTCTGTGGTGGGAATGGGAGGATTTGTGTCAGTGGTAGCTCAGGCTGGAATGGCAGAGTTCAGTCCTGTCCATAGCTTTTGTCCCAGTCTATATGTGAACCATTTGACAAGGTACATGGTTGTGGTTTCACTTTCTGCAACATGGTCTCCTTACAATAGAACTTTTCTTATAATTGCCTCAAAAGGTGTTTGAATATATGTTTTACTGCTATTTTTTCAACTTGCTGCTTCAATCTGAAGTATAAAAATGCTGGAAAGGAAAAATGTCATGTAGCTAATGATCTGGTAAGGGAATTTGCAGAACAGATTTGTTTTGAAATGTTTAGCCATTAGTGTCATATACACGTTCTGTTTAATATGTTAGGGCAGTTTCTGGAGTACATCATACCAACTACTTATCACTGACAAAGAAGAAAAACTTTTTCCCAGTCAGGTATTCAAGATACCCCTGTTGTGCCACTTCTAATCCTTTATTTTCTTCATTGGATTCTTCTAGTTACAGAGCTGGTGTTATCTAAGATCTTGTTACCCAGAAGTAATTCTTTAAAGCCTGTAATTTTCCTATATGAACCTGGGATTATTCCTCCGCATATGCAGTAACTGGGCCCTATCTTCATTAAATTTAAATTGCCAGTTTATTGTCCAGTCACTAGGCATTGTAATGTCCTTCTCCATTTCTTTGCAATTGGCCTTTATTTTGGCCATCCTGTGTGATTTTTGAAGTGGGAAATTTTACCCGAGTAGTTCTGCTCTTTTGTCTTAGGGGCTTTTAGACTCTTTGGATAATTATCAATCACAGTCATTTCTTCCATTATGTTGATTTGTGCTGTTGTTACATTTATCAGCAATTCCACTACAAAGGTGTCATGTCCTGTGTCTCCACTGTCTCATCCGTATCCCATCCCGATCCACCCACCCCATCCCCAAAAAACATTCTGTAATGAAACATAAAAAATATTTCATATTAATAGTGAATGGAAAAGAAAGTCTTGTGTCATTATCTTCTCTAGATATGAGATTCTGGGGGGTTCTTTGACCCTTTGATGATCTATAGACTCTCTAGAAACTTTCTTGTTCTCATGATTTTTGAAGAAGTATTTTATTGGTTTCTTTTTGTTCATGGGTAGTGTGTTTTTGTGAGTTTTTTGTAGTGAATTTCTTTAACAGTTTAACTTTACATTTGATTTGCCAGACTGATTCTCTCTTTTCTGTTTGGATAAGCTTCAACTTCTGAATTATGTCAACATACTTCAAACAGCTTTTCAGACTTCGGTGATTATCTGGCTTTTTATACTCTGATGTCTGTTTTGATAACGCAGAAATTGATACCAAGTGCACTGGTATTGCTTGTAAATGAAGCAGTTAACCCATGAGAGCCATCCAACAGTAGGAAGTCTGATAAAATGCTATGTTTCATGCTGGAGTGTAATTCCATGTTTTCACCTAGTACTAGGTCATAGCTAGATGATCTGGTTTCTAGATCACAGAAAACAAGTAGTTGTATGAAAATTCTAATTTTCTAGCTTTTGCAGATCCCTATTTTTAGAATAAACTCATTTATGGAGTGTTATGACCTTGTTCTTCCAGTTGAGGAGGTGACTCTCTCAAAGTCTGTAGGATTGTCAGGTCCTGGAGTCCTTTATTTCTTTCAAATTTGCAAAGAGATTCAAAACCCTGATCCTCCTATAGATGGATATATATATATACACACAGGCATTGCACTGCCTTTGTAATGTTAAGAAAGAAAACAATATGAGTTCCAAAAGGTACCAGTTTACTATCATTCCAGTTTTTACCAAACATTTTATTTTTGACAAATTTGCTGTTACAATTTCTTAATAGTCTGTAGCATACAGGACAGTTATCATTGTTGATCTGAGTTACTAAGAAAGAATTCTTTTCGGTAATTTTGGTGCTCTGAGGCATTGTCTCTGCTGAATTGTTTACTTAGACTTTTAAGGAATCTCCAGAGAGAGAATCAGTAATGGTGATACCTTCCATCAGCTTGATGATAACCTCTCTACTAATGCATTCTTTGGCCTTATTTATACCAGCAATAAATGTGAATTTTAGGATCTATATGAGGAAGAAGTAACTCAGCAAGCATTGCTATGAAAGACTGCTAAAGTACCTAAAAAGCAACGGTAATTTTGAAAGGCTTTGGGTAGTTCATATGAACTTGGTCATTGTCATTCAGCAAATTATTTTCTCAAAAGATTTAAGAAAAATTGTGACAAAGTCACTTCTGATGTCATATTTCACATATTGAAAATTTTGACTTTCAGCCTTTATGACTGTGGAATGCTGTAAGACTTTCCACATTCTTTTTCAAGGATGGCTCTGAACTCATGTAGAAGCTACACAACCAAAAAAAGAGATTCTGCATTCTCCCTTATGAAAGAGAACAAATATTTTCATTGTATAAATCAAACACAGACAAACCAAACCGCAAAACCAAACGTGTGAACAAAACTCCACTGACCACATCAGGCAATCCTGGAGGTTTTAAGATTGAATCGTGTTCAATAATTCATTTCATGATGCTTCCATCAGCTTTGAAGGGTGCTACATTAAGGTTTTACCATCTAAGTATCACAGGTTTTCCTATGGAATTCGTGGCTTTCTTGTACTATGTTCTTCTACACTTACGTGAGGCAGATAGCCTAGCATTTATTGCATCAGTTCAAATAGTTGCAGTACTTGAGTACAATTTCTTATTTGCACATACCTGTGCCCTTCTTGATTCTTTTAGCTTAAGGTACTAGTGGCATTCCATTTAAATTAGGCTGCTGAGTTGTATAAATCACCTGTAAATCTTGTTCTAGGAGCAGACTGAATCACATCTCCCAGATCCTGAGAGAAAAATTCTGGACTGAATGCTGAATAACCTCTCCTAGGTGCATTCTTATCCCTTGCTGAAAAGCTAAAAATGTATCTGTATTTTTCACCAAGGATAGCCTTAGTAATAGATGGGAGAAAGGAAGCATCACTTCAAAATAGTACAGGCCATTCCAGAAAGGCTTTGGCTGCCTCCCAGAATGTTTGCTGAGAAATATGCTGATATTTGGCATCTGAAGGGCATCTATTTGAAGTTCAGGAGATTATTTGTCTTCTGTGCCTTAACTGAAACATCTAGAGAACATACCATGTAAGTAATTTTGTGGTCAGGATTAGAGGTTTAAGATTAGACTTAGGGTTTAGAGTTCTGGCTTCCATCACATGAGTAACGTTGCACTTCAAGTTGTCTGTGTTGGAAAATGCATGAACAGCCACTTGTAAAAAAAGAAAAGCTGATTAATGTGGAGTTCTTCACAATGCATTTTTCATAATGCATCCTCTTTTTCCAGTCTTTCCCTCTGCTCCAGCTATGTAAGACTTCTTTGAAAAACTCTGTTTCTGAAGAAGATCAGAGTAGTTGGTGCCTTGTCATTGTATTCAAAAGTCTTAGAAAAATGAAATGGGTAGTATAGGCAAAAGCTTCTCCTGAGTTGATGGATTTTGTTTACTAAGCATGAAAACGTAAAGGGGTAGCTGATTTTGATATGTAGATGCTTCATACTGAGTTCTTCCTCTGTTTTTTGTACTGGAAGATGCTTTTAAAGTACATTTAGAAGATGGAGGAATTGATTTCCTTTAAAATTGTGAATAAGATGTATGAAATGCTTCAGTATATATGAAAAAAAAATGTTATAGGTTGCTTTTTCTTTTACTTTTATAAGCAAAAAGTAGTACAGTGCAAAGCATGCTTAAGGTTTGATTTTAGCATAATATCCACAGCTTAAGTAATGTTTTTTTTTTAATGGTATGTAAAATTTTCAGCTCTATAGTGAGGTCCTTAACATAGTCTGCTATCCCAGCTGCCCATTATGTACAGCTCAGGGCTTAAGGAACCAAAGGTGTTTTCTCTGTAACTAATAAATTGTTTCTTCCATGAGAAATCCTAGGCCTGTAAACTCAAGGATGAGCAGCTTATCTCTCAGCTTGACTTGTGGAATGCTGTCAAAATGATGCATAAAAGTTATCTTATAATATGTATCTTAAATATCTTATAATAATCTCATAAAAGTTTGTCTCAATTTCAGTCTACCTAAAGATTTTCTTTACGCTGTGTTATTTCACTAGTAAGATACTTTTATTGCTTTCCTAGCTGTGTTCCTGATCCTGATGCAGCCCTTTTCTTTTCAGATTCTTGTCACAAGAAGCAGTCCAGACCTGGAGATCCTATTTTCATGTCAGATTTTTCTTTAATGGTTTATCTTTATAAGGAATATGTCACTCAGAAGTGGCTTCCTTCTGGAAATAGAGTGTTGTCTGATGTAGCTCTTAATTGATGAGGCAGCAGGTAGATGGGTAAAGTTGTCCTGTGCACAGTGAAGCTCTTGGTGAATTGTTACACCTTTATGAGTATTAACAGGGAGGCTCCAGAACATTTTACCTATATTTGAACTGTGTTTTGTCACGCACTCAGTTCAGTGCCAGTAGGACATACTGAATTTCCTGTTTTCCCCTCTGTCTTCTTAAACACAATTGGGTTAAAAATAATTCTCAGAAAAAGTTATTTTTACCCAGGATTGTGATTAGCAATGTAGCAGGGATTAACAATCACTTTTATTGTCACAAGTGAGGGACAGCAAATGTCTCTGTGAGAATGTAAATGCATAAGTAAGGAGGGGTAAGCACAGGGAATGCTTTAAATGATGAAGTTGACTTTCATAAGCATATTTTATTTAAGTTTTCTATGCAAAATAACTCACGTATAGTTGTTTTATATCTTTTCAGGTCTGTAAACAACCAGTACTGCAGAAAAGTGATAGGTGGGATGGTTTGGAACCCGTCTATGAGACGATCCTTATCGGTTGAGCACCTAGAGACCAAAAGCCTTCCTTCTCGATCACCTCCTGTCACCCCCAATTGGTAAATCCATTTTCAGCCTTTACCACACCTTCTAGCCTCCTACCGTTTCTAATTGTATGTACTCTAGCAGAATAATTATGTAGTGTGTACATATATATTTAAACATTATTATTCTGAGAATATATATGACAACAGAAGGGTGGGTGTCACTTACCTCAACTTTAGCAAGGCTTTCATACTGTCTGCCAAGATCTTATACCCAAGTTAAGACATTTTGTTTCTGGATTGGTGGACAACAGGGTGGTTTAAAAAAAAATATTAAAATGATTGGATGACTGGACTAAGAGGGGAGTTGTTAATGGATCACGCTCTACCTGGACAACAATAAAAAGTAGATGACTACAGGAGTCTCTCTTGGGACCTGTCCTGCTTAATATCTTTATGACGTGGAGGAGGCAATAGTGTGCTTGATCATAAAGTTTGCAGGTGGCACCAAACTGGAGGGATGAATCAATAAGTCTGGAGGCAGGGCTGCTCTCCAAAGGGATCTCAATAATCTGGAGAAATGAGCCAGTAGGAAATGTGTGAAATTCGACAAACATAGAGTCCTGGGAAGTAAGAACCCAGCGCAACAATATTGTCTGCAGTGCAGCTTTCTGGAAAACAACCAGATAATCTTTATAGGCAGAACTGGTATATGAGCTGTCTGGTGTGCCCTAACAGTAAAGAAGTCCACTTCATCCTGGCAGAATTAACAGAATCATAGATGGAAGGTCAGTGGAAGTGAGAGCCCCCTTTGGCTCAGTATTCATTAGATTTTATTAGAATGCTGCAGGCCTTTTTGTCTGCATATACAAGACAAACTGGAGCAAGCTCAGCAAAGACCACTAGCTCCAATGTAGTCAGGAGGCTGGAGCACCTACACTGTGAGGAGACGCTGGCGTAGTGGCACTTGTTCAGCCTGGAGAAGCAGGGGTTTCCCAGATGCCTAATAACAGCCTGGAATTACTTAGGAGGAGGACAGCTACAGGAGGAGGCCAGGTTCTTCAGTATTGCCTGGTGGGAGGATGAGGCAACAAGTATATGTTGAAACAAGAGGGGTTCTGTCTGGATATAATGGAAAAATTGCTTCACTACATGGACAGTCGTTGCCTGGGGAAACTGTGTGGTCTCCATGCTTCAGATTTTTTGAGATATGAGTGGATAAAGCCTTAAGCAGCCTACTCTGGCCTTAGGTGACACTGCTTTGAGCAGAAGGTTGGACTAGATGACCCCCATGAGTCCCTTCCAACCAGAATTATGCTATGATTGAAACTTTAATAATATAAGTTGCATTTTGCAGGTGCGAAAACACCAAATCAGTTCAGAGTACTGAACCTAGCAGTGTATGACTGCCTAGTATATCATACAAAATGCTTAAAATTTGATTATTTAAAGTGAGACTTATAGGCTTGTTATGAAGATTCAGGTCATAACTGCAATAGGATAGAAATTTTTCTTCTATAAAGTTTCGTGAAATATTCTAATCTTCCTGCATGTGTTTGTATTCTGTATTTTTAAGGCGGAGTCCTAGACTACGTCATGAAATCCGCAAACCACGACACTCATCTGTAGATAACCTTACAAACGAGATTAGTTATATTACTGAAACAGAGGATGTTTTTTACACATATAAGGGCTCTCCAACATCAAAGGACAGTGATTCAGAATTCTCTCAGAACCGTAGTCCACAGAGGAGGTAAGGACTGCAAACAATCCATTGCCTATTTTGATTTTTTTAAAAGCACCGAACAAAAACCGAAGTGTTGTAGTGTAAAACAGTTACAATCAGTTGTAATATTATGAGTTCAAACAGTTTTGTGTTTGCATAAGCTTTATTTTGACCAGTTGCTGTACTGCAAATGCCATGACACAAAATGACAAGTCAAAAACAAACCAACACTTCATCCCTAAACAATACTCAGTAGTCGAGCTGCTAGTAAAATTAGAGGAACTATTAAGGCATGCCTGTTCAAATCTGTATTATCCTGTCCCCTAGTAGCTTTTGCAACCCTTTCCTACCTGTCAACAACTCTTTTTTGTGGGGAGAAAGGCTTAGTGAACTCCTTTAAGAGTTCACTCATGTTCCACATCATCAGTTCAGTCTTGTCAAAGGCTGAAAGAGGCATTGCATTTGAGTATACACAAGAACATCATAATGCTAGTGTTCATCCATCTTTTTCTTCTTCAGAGGAACTGTTGATGGGCTTGTCTAAAGGCAGTGTCTGCTTTTTGGCTGTATTCCTTGAGGACCAACTTTGTTCTCCTCTGCAGTGCTTCAGCCACCGCTAGGTTAGCTTCCAGGACTTGAAGCACCTGTCTTTGTGCACTCTTTCTTTGCTCATGTATTACATTAGGTGTGGCTACTCATTTCTTAATGGGTAACTTCAGATTATCACAATATCAGCTCCAGAAATAATGTACAAATTCATTAATTTTTCACTCTCAAAACGAAAACAGCTACTTTAAAACTTAGAGCTGGGGAGAATGCTATGTATTAAAATGCAGGTTCCTTTGTAGCATTACAAAAGAAAAATGGTTTCTAGTGATGCCTAGTGACTTTAAGGCAAGGTGTATTTTGAGAAGCAATGTCTTAATGGAAGCTGATAGGACTCACCTGCCTCTGTGACAGTGGGCAGCTACTAAATGTAGCTTTAAATTCTGGATTTGAACTGTTTTCTTTAAATTCTATAATAATATTGTTACTACATTACAGCAGAGAGTTTTCAATAAAAGAAAGGAAAAATTGACATGTATGCATATTTGGAGTTTGTCACTCTTTTGAGTGTATTAAGTATTTTGAGTTTGTCACTTCATTTTTCTATTTTTCTGACTGGAAGACAGCTGAACCTTAATACTATTTATTAGTACTAATGGCATGGTAATAAATAAAAGTGAGGCCTCTAGATGTGAATAATCATGGATAGGAAACAATGTCTGTGCTGTGTTTTAAAGTTAGCAGATGACACACTTTTAGAACTATTTTCTGAGTAAAAATACTGTGAGGCAGACATAAGAAGAGATGATGAGAGTAGAAACTGTAGACAGAAAATTCTGTTGCCATCCTATGTTTCATGACTGCCAAATTGTGTCCTGCCAGCTAGTACATTGTTATATTGTTTTTCCTTTTTCTTTTTTTCCCCTTTAGTTTATTTTCTTTCCTTCCTATTTCAATTATCTTATACCCACTGAGAATGGAGTGGGAAAGCTGGCCTTTATGCCTTTCCTCAGACAGTGAAAAAAGGACATTCTAAATTTGAAAATAGCCCATTCATTTATTTTCTGAGACCTAAATGACTGCTGAATCTGAGTAACATCACTCACTGTGGAGATTTTTACTGTTACTACCTCATATAAACCATTGCTTTTCTTCTTGCATCTTATCCCAAATGAGTTATCAGGGGTTTTTGGTATGTTTATAATATTTGATACTCTGCAGGTAAATGAAAAAATGCTTGCGTAAATCTGATTAATTAAATTCAAGTTGTGTGTTTTGGAAGAAGAATGGAATAAATGATCCTTTGTTGTATTGACTGTTAGTGTAGTGGTTTGATCACATCTATTTCGTTCTGTGAGATAAGGACCAGAAGAAACACAAAGCAGGCCTAAAACTTTAAAGAATATAAAGAAGTTTATTACTAACAGAGTTAAAAGTAACAAGAAATACTAAGAAGTTAAAGCAAAAACCCTCTTCCCTCCAGCACTCCTTAAGCAAAAACCCCTTCCCCCCTCCCTTTTTTCCCTCCAGAACTCCCCCCTCCTTTTACCATCTAGCGCAAAAGAGTAACAGTTTTGGTCAGTGCTGCAGTCCTTAAAAGTCTCTTTCTTATGCTTAGGGAAAAAGGTTCCTTCTGCCGTGCTGCGGAATTCACAACTCAGTAGTCCGCCCAGAAATTATCTACTGAAGTGAAATATCTCTCCCATGA
>VZTE01000268.1:779755-842865 GCA_013397775.1 Eulacestoma nigropectus
GGCTCCCCCCGGGCTGCATGAAGGGGGAGGGGAGGCCCCTCCTGATTTCTCCAGAAGCCGAGCCGGATGAATTCGGCTATGGGGCAGTCCATGGGTAGTTTAGCTGCCCGCAGCTCTGAGGGAAGGGAGAGGGGTGAGGGGGGCAGGCAGGAGCCCGGGCCGGGCCCGGAGGCTCAGAGGCCCCCCCCACTGCTTCTCCCTCTGGAGACCGGGAGCAAGAGAGAGCTTCCCACCCTTGCACAGGGTTTAAATATGCAAAATTCGCATAAAAGCTTGTCAATCAACTCGGTTTCAACCCATTACAGTTAGACTTTTGTGAAATAAAATAGTAATTAATAATTTTCTTTTTAGCAATTGAGGTAAAATACAAAGTAGCCATACAAATCAAAAAAAAGCTCTTTCTCTACACTGAAACACTGAAATTTGTTAGTCCACATTCCAGTTTTTTTTTCCTTTTGCAGTCTTACAGTAGTTATTACTTGCTTCACTTCCCTTGTTGAAAGATGTAAATTAAAATTAAATATGTATGTATAGTAAAATTTTTCTTTCCATAAATTCTTTATTCATAGAGAGGGAATCTTATGCTGTCGGCTAAATCTGTTTTGTAAGAAAAAAAGTTTACTTTGCTTATCCTAAGTATTAAATATAGACGCTTGCCCTGGGCTTTTGCCACACATTGGGAATATTTAAGAATTAACTATAAAACACCTTTTAGTGTACTGATAAATTTTGTAAAGCCAACTTACCCATTTTTGCCATGCTGGTCTGACATAATAGAAACATGCTATGGAAAACCTCCTAGATTTCTAATTTCAGTATTTCTTTTTCATTAGAGGAGAGCCAAGAGTAGCTTCTCATAGTCCTCCTAATACACATTGTCTTTAGGGGGCCTTTTTTTTACTCTCTAGCCCATTGAGACTGTTAATAAAGCTGTTAGTTAATGCTGATTGTAACTACTGAATAGCTTTGGCATGAAAAATTTCTGAAACATTTTTGGAGACCTGCTGGCAAACATCTGTAAATACTGATGTTTAATCACTGAATGGTTATATCTGTGACCTTGCATATTAATAATAATAATCCTGCAACAGCTTGATTTCTGTAAAGTAAATATCAATTTAATTTACTATTTCTGAAGCAAGACTGTGCAAGCTGTGGTTAGCATGGAATATGGGTCTTCACTTATTTTTCCAGCTGCCATCAGCATTTCAGGAGTGGGGGATAGTCTTCCCTCTTTTTCACTTTTTTGTCAAAAGAACAAGTGGTTTGTTGTTTGAAGGTAGGATAGACCTACCTTCAAACTGACCTATTATGATAAAGTGCTTTTTGAGGCAAATCCCAGATAAAACTCATGTTCAAGGCTTGATATTTACCTAATCCTGCCAAGGCACATTTGGAACCTTGATGGTCTTGATGGGTATCAGAAATGTAGAAGCAGCCACTGCTGGCAAAAGTACATACACCTGCATTTATTTCCCTATACAATTTTTTTTTCCTTCCTGACAATACTAAGTGTATTTATTTTCTTAATAATCTATTTTCTTCCTTGCTCTGTCTACTCACGCATACGAATCAATCACTTTCTACTTTCTTTTTATGAAACAGTACACAATTTAGAAAACAAATTATGTGGAGGAGCTCTCAGTTTAGAGAGCATAAAACATAGCAGTTGTTAATATTTCTTCAATTTCTTTGAAGATATTTTACTGTATCAACGTGTCATCATCTAGAACTATGTTTGCTGTTAAAATCCTTTAAATGAGCATGCTGGAGATGAGACTCAATAATATTTTGTCTTTTTTTATGTTGTTTCTCTTAAGGACACAATAATTGCTTTAAAAATGTGCTTTGTGTGAACACTGTGCCCTCTAACTGATTTTTGAGGTGTGTACCACAGGCTGTAACTGGAAAAAAGAAAATTGGAAAACAGCACAAGCCATGCACACAGGTGAACTGCAGAAAGCCAGGGCAAGCTTGTGGGCACAGTGTTAGGTGTAGCTTTGTTGCTTCTGCTACCCAGATTATCTAAGGCACTTTCACATTCAAGAACCATTTGGGGCTCAGACATGGTGAAAAGAAGCAATTTTTCTCTCTCAGTTTAGTGTCTGCAGAAAAGATTGGAACTGTCTACTACATCTGTATTACAAAAAACTGCTCTAATCCCAAATTAACTTATATTATCCAGAAATTCATTTGCAGGGCACGAATAAGTTTGCCTGTCTAAGCCAAATATCTCAAATCACAACTGCTTACAAAACCTGTCAGAAAAGACAGTGCGGAAGAGGACTTCAAGAGGACTTTCATTAGGCCCAGAGCCCCCCAGCCTTTGTGAGGAAGGCCTCCCCTGTCAGTTCTTCCTCTTCGTTGTCCTGTTGCTGAGCATCTCAGCTGTTTGCTACTGCCACTGAGAAATTAGCACTAGCACAGATATGACGCCCACACTTGGCCTTCCAAAGTCTCACAGGTTGCTTCTCCCTGTTGTACAACACTTTCTTATGGCTGTGCCTCACCAGCTCAGAACAGGTAACCCAGTCTGATTTCTGACTACGTTATACTCAGTCTGACACTCTGTTTATACCATGCCTGCATGTATATGCACATGGTACCATTATTATTCTGTTCTAAAAATTATTTCAAGAACAACATCGAGATAAAACATATTAGTTAGTAAGTGCACTTGTTTGATAACTCTTTTTCAGATAGAATTTGCTTTCCATAGTCTTGGCTTCTCTGAAGATGATTTCTTTGAGAGATTTGCATTCTCTTCATTGAAGCACTGCTGCTACTGACTTTTAAACTTCTTATCTTATGTGAAGTGGAAAACTTCTCTCTTTTTCTGTGAGGTTACATGTCTTCAGATGTCCTCAAACCCTGAGATATACATTAGGGAAGAGTTACAAATACAAACTGGCTTTCCTTTAAGATACAAAGTAAGTTATATTATGAGGCTTTATTAGTTCTAAAGTTAGCTCTAAAGCTTCTTGAATTTGGGAAGTTTTTTCAAAGTTTTATCATACCAACAGGCTACCTGGCATCAACTCATCCTGACCCTCTGCTATCCTGGTAGCCTCAATAGAGCTCCTGGAAGATGTTGTCTTTGAGAAAAATGTTTCTCTTTCAGTCTAACACATTTAAGCCACTGCTGGTTATTTTTAAAGGCAGACTGATGGACTTGTGCAGAGATTTCTTTTTTATTATAATTTTTGCTTTTTTTAGCCTGGTATAGTGCTTGAAGATTACCACTGTTGCAGTCTGTCTTGCACCACTACAGTTTCCAAATTTAGAATAAGGAAAGGCTCAAGGATGTAAAGGAACAAATCTTCCTTACTGATTTGCCTTTCCCTGACACCACTGTGATCTATATGCTACTGTGTCATGTAAGGGAAAAAGGTACAGTGAAAATGAAGTCATACGGAACTGTATGACATTGTTTCAATACCAGGTTGGGAAGTTACAAAACATCTTTGATTTAAGGAGTAATCATCAAATCTTAAGTTGGCTTCAACTGAGGCAGTAGACTAGTTATGTTTTGTAATCATGTACTCTGACATGCTTGATCTTTTATCAGATATTAGGTTTTCTCCTGAGAGGCTGCAGTGGCCATCCCCAGCACAAGGTCTGGTTCTTGGCATTGATAGCTTTAAAAAAAAAAAAAAAAAATTAAAACATAACTTAATGTGTAGGATTCTTCATAGATGAGCTCCTAGAAGAAGAGAAAAAAACTCCTTGAAATAAACTAGCCTGCCCTTTACCCTCAAGTAAATTAGTGAAAATTTAAATTGCTATAATGACTTTGCTTGTATCTTTATGTTAAGGTATTTGGTGTAAATTAGAAATTTAATTTAAAATGTTTCAATAATACACTTTTTAAACACTTGGTGAACTTAAAATACCAAGATCTACCATGAAAACTGAAGCCATGTAACCAAGTACTATTTACGGAGCTTTGAACTTTAATTTTTCCATGTTTTCATTGTTCCTTTCCTTTTTGTCAAGCATCTTTGGGTGCCTGAGGTGTGATACAGATGTTCATCCTTCACTAGGCAATGAGAAATGAAAGCAAACAAAAGGCAAGAAATGAAAATTGAAAACCACTCTGTTGTTCAATGGTCTTAACTTCCAAGAACCCATGTGTGGGAAGCTGCATGTTTTTCTATCATTCAGTATGAAAAAGGAAGAGTATACTCCACTCTTCCCTGTGCATGGATTTAAGGTTTTCATCTGGCTTTGTGGGAAGACTCGTGTGGCAGCCAACACCCGCACTTGTCCCCTAACTGAATGTTGGTAAGCTGGGGTTTCTTTCTGGAAAGAAGGTGATACATGCAAAGGATTACTGAAACAAACTAATTTATTTTGGCAGTTCAGGATAATCTTAGTTGTATTACCAGAACAGGACCTGTTCCCCCTTTATATGAGGAGAAGAGCTTATTTTTGATCTTGTAAATTCAGGTTTAATGGCTTGTGCTTTTTAAAATATTTTTAAATAGTTGTTTTTAATATCATTAGTGAAATAGTTTGGAGTGTTAATATAGCTGTTGTTTGCCCTCTTAATGCCTTTTTTCATGTTTTTGAACACGTTTTTCTGAATGGGAAGGGTACTTGTTAGGAAGAATATATAAATTTTCAGTGGTTTAACCCCAGCCAGCACCCAAACACCACACAGCCACTCACTCATTCCCCCACCGATGGAATCATGGAGAGAGAATCAGAATTGTAAAAGCTGGAAAACCCATAGGCTGAGATAAAGACAGTTAAATAAAGAAAGAAAAAGCCTCACACAGAAGCAAAGCAAAACAAGGAATTAATTCTCTGCTTCTCATAGGCAGGCAGAGGTTCAGCCATCTCTTGGAGAGCAGGGCCCCATCACATGTAACAGTGACATGGAAAGACAAATGCCAACACTCTAAATTCTCCTCCTTCTTCCCCCCACTTTATATACTGAGCATGATGTCATATAGTCTGGAATATCCCTTTGGTCAGTTTGGGTCACCTCTCTAGGCTGTGTCTCCTCCAAACCTCCCACAACTTCCTCACCAGCGTGGCAGTACAAAAAGCAGAAAAGGCCTTTGCTCTGTGTAAGCCCTGCTCAGCAATAACAAAATGCTCTCTATATTATCAACCCTGTGTTCAGCACAAATCCAAAACAGGGCCCTATACTAGACACTGTGAAGAAAATTACCTCGGCCAAAACCAGCACAGTATACAAGGTGCTGATGATAAAAAATAACTGGCCTATTGGCGTGGAAAAGTAACCTGATAAGCTGCGTGGAGGGTCTTGTTACCTGAATTGGATTCAGTTTCTCCTGTTCACCTTGTAATTAAATAAACCAAACATGTCTGTTTGGTTTGGAACAGCAGATTGCGTAGGAGCAAGTGTTTTGGTACTTTTTTATAGTAGATTCACTGGCCTAACAGAAAAGATTAGCTGTGAAATTTTCTGTCTAATCAGAAAGAAGATTATTGTAAAACATATTTTTAAGTGATGAGATATAGTAACAGTCAGCAAGAAAAGCTTCCTGACAGGTGAGATGATACAGATCGTATATTTAGAATCATACATTGATTGATGAGATAAATCTGGCGAGTTATTCACAGGTGCAAGCATATGATGCATGAGGAGAACTACTGATTGATTCCCCAGAAGGTTGGGGGAGTTGAGGAGGGGTTGGTCACATTGTTGCCTTGCTCTGCCGAAAGAGGATTATCAAGAATATAAAGCCAACTCTTCTTGGAGATGCAGAGCAAAAATGTGAGGTATTGGAAGCAAGTTATAGCTAGGGAAATACTCAAAAGATAATGAGGAGGACAAAAAAATCACATTTTGATTATTTAAGCCTTTTTACACATCAGCAGAAAGGTAGAGTTATTTCCATCCTTGGAGAACCTCAAAGCATAACATGACAAGGACCTTAATCATCTAGCGTTGATGTCTGTTCTTTGAAAAAGAGTTTAAGTAACCTCTCAGGTTCCCTTCCAACATAAATTATTTTGAGTCTACAATTCTACTTGTTATAAATGCAATATATCCCTTCATAAACTTTTCTCTGACATGCTTGCAAAGCTATAAACATCTTTTAACTTACATTGTAAAACTATCTTTTGCTAGTGATACAGATGGAATAATGTGTACAGCTCCAGAGTTGGAGGGGAAGGAAGTGAAACGATGAACTAGTATACAAAAAGGAAATTCACTTGCAGTGTGCTATGAATTTCTGGAAGTGCACATACGTTCCTGGTGTGAGTGTGATGCATCATCTGGTGAAGGTATTGGACTGAAAATAGATTTCCTGAACGGATGCTGCATTTGTTCAATTCTTTTAGCTTAGCATTTGATGGACAATAAACTGTGGCTGCATAGTGAGCTTTGGTGAATGTACTATGGGAAAACATCGTTAGTTTAACTAAAATATGAATTTTCATGTGAGCAAAATTTTTAAATCTTTACTGTTGATAAAAGTCTCCTTCAGATTTATCCAGCCAAGTCCCAGTAACTACTTTTTTGGTAGAAAATTGCAAATAAGTAAAAAAAAACCTCCACATTTTAAACTGTTACTTATCCTTAGTTCTTAATCATACACATATATGATAATTTCTTTGTTCTTACAAAATCTGTTGCATTTCACAAAATTCTATTGTCCTTGTTTGTGTACTTCAGCCTTTCTCAAGGAAAATATCCTAATACTAGACAGTGGATCTGAGAATGTTTCAGTTAATTTCAAATTAGAATTTTAAGGCTACTACTAATAGGCTTTGAGTTTTACATGCTTTTCCACCCAAATATACATGAAAATAGTACATGTATATTTTGCTTAGATGTAAACTTTTCTTTTTAAATATATATCCTTATTCAAATGTACTACACTTTCCTTGACAGTTCGAAAAGCAATAATTTTGCATCCAAGTGGAAAGTCTCAAAGTTGAATTGCAAATCTGCGATAAGACAAACCTTAGAGCAATCTAAGCAGTTGCTGTGTATCAAAATACATGAAACTTTCATGGCAAGCCAGTAAACTGGAATGCAGTCAATAGAGACAGTGCAGAGTAACAAAGTATCCCTTTAATGGTGATGATAGCAGCTTACAAATGTGAATTATTGGAATTTATAGGAAATCACTGAAAAGCTTGTGTATGCCAAGGTCCTCAAGTTTTCTGTACTGGTTCTCTTAATTATGCAGCACAAAAAATTTATGACACCTTACACAGCCATTCTCTTCACAGAAATGCTGAATATTCTATGTATAAATTTCTCTAAAAGGCAGCAGAACGGTGTTGCTGCAAGTATCTTTCACTTATTTTATGAATAAAAATGCTTTTTATTCATGCTTATGAATAAAAAACCTAGTTTTAATGGTGAGTCCTCAGAAAAGAGGTGATAATGGAAGTGCTGGCACACTCAGTCTCTCCAGCCTTGCAGGTGTTACGATAAAAGAAGCTTTAAGAACTTCAAGAACAGCACAAGGGCAAAACCTACAGATGTTTCCTTCAGTTGTTTGTAAAGGGGGAGTTTTGCTACAGTCCTATTGTTTCAGTTGACCCTTTTCTCTCAAGGTTTTACTCTGCTGTAGTTTATCATCCTCGGTTCTCAGAATAGCAGAATACCCTGATAGGTCACACCAAAATGAGAAGGAGGGGTCTTTCCTTAAGACCTTTCCATTCTGTCCTTCTGATAGAAGAGGAGAGTTAGACTTTTCAGGACAAAGACCTATATTTAAAAGATAATTATCAATAGATCAACCCATACTGAGTGCAAGATTGAAATGGCGTGATTTTAGTTCTATTGTGAAGTGAGGAAGAGAAATTACCTGAAGTCTGTTTGCTGCACCAATGGAAAGCTTAATCTCCTTGCAAGGAAGGGCTCTCTTCCTTGATGAAAAAGTTGAATGGCTGGTCTGGTGAGTATTATCTTTCATTGACTTAAAATACAGTCCTTGTATGTTGTGAAATGTGGAAGATGGCTTAGTAAACTGTGTAACACTGTGTAGCCAAAAAAATATCACCTAGTTATTTATGTTTACGGCGTTTTTTCATATTGCTGAGTAATTAAGTGCTAGAAATACAATTTAACTGTATTGCGGTGCAGGATTCTGCAGCTCTAGCATGCTGACCTACTAAGGACTTTAGGAAGACAAAGCTGCACTGTCTGATGACTCCTTTTAGATGCTGCATTTGATTGCTTTTCTTGGTCAAATATCTGGTCGCCTTTCTTTCCAATTTAAAAGGTTACAGAATTTTCAGTAAGTCTTTTAGAGCTAATGTGTTTGAATTAAGGTGCAATAATTTAACAAATAAATCTTCATCAAATAGTACTAAGAATTTATATCCCACATTCAAATCTTCAAAGGTAGAGATAATGAAAAATTTACCATAAGTTTATAGAAGGTCTATGAATGAAAGCCCATGTTGGGTTTTTTTCTTTCTCAAACTGCCTCTTTCTCTTGGTAAGATAGAAGGGAGATAATACATTAAAATCAGGACATTTTATTGATTTTCATCACAATTCTGTGTCTGTAAGTTTTTTATGAAGACTCTTGAAGGAGGTAACTCAGGGCAATTTTGATTCTGCAAAGAATTTTGTAATAGAGCTGTAGCTCTTCTGTGGCAAAATGTAGAAAAGATGTACAGTTTCATTGTTCTTTGCCTCACAAGGAAATCCATTAGCTTAACAAAAATAAATTCAGTGTTTCTTTATTTTTAGTGTGACTTCCTAAGGAAATAAGACTTAAGTCATTGTACAGCCCCTTTGCATCTGTTTCCACTTGAGAATATTTGGACAATGCAATCAAATGTAATGTAGGAGATGAGTTTTTGAAGATGCAAAGTTTCTCAAGATTAGTGAAAGTCAGTGACTAGACAGGAAAAAACCCCAAAACTTTAAGCTGACTTTCTCCTCTCACTGAGTAATTAAAGTACAAGTGCAGTGTTTGCCTCATTTAGATGTGGGCTGGTCAGACAATGAGTTTACATTCCCATAGGATCTGCTTACACTTGGGGGATAAAAATTCTCTGGGGATTGTGGACAAACAGAACCAGAGGTATTAGTGGGCGAGTGGGGTGGATGTCAGTGGAGTCAGAAGTTAGGTATGACTGCAATAAAAGGAGAAGAAGTTTAATGTTTCAAAAGTATTAAAAGTACACAGAACTCAAACCTCCAGAACTCTTCAGGGATCAAGCTTCACCTTCTCTGCCTCTCAAGGAAGAATTTCTTCATATTGTCAAATTCCATGCAAGGAAACTTAACTAGACTGATACTGGCGCTATTTTTACTGTAATTTTGATGAAAGGTAGTACATAATTCTTAGTATTAAGGATGATTTAGAGAGCTCAATGTATACTGTGAGTTGCCTCCTATAACTTGGCAATTCAGCAATTCTACATTCAAACTGAGCTTCTTCACATTTGTATTTTTCCAGAATGGACTTACACTGCTCCAGGATTTTTGGTCACTGCTTAATTGAATTTGTAAAGCTATTACATCTGCCTTAAACTTTGCTTTGCAAGCACATTTTTGATAGCATTTACTTTAAAATTTGTCCTAGTAGCACAGCTATTGTTTTAATTGATGTAATATCATTTAGCTCGCTGTTTCAGTTGATTTTTGATGAAGCTGCTTGAAAGCATTGGAGAATACTGTGTACTGCAAATTTTGATTTCTTTTCCATTCTAGATTGTTCTCATTGGTGTAATGATTTCTGCTTTCATTATGCTTTGTCTCAAAGTTTTCTGTCAACACCTTCTCTGCTCTTGCATCATGAGAATAAGCGTTGGAAATGTCAAGCTTCTGAAGCCACCTGTGCTCTTTTCTGGCTACCTAAACATAAAGATCTTGCCACATTTCGACTTTTTACAGTTGGTGACATCTGCAGTCATTGTGATCCACACTTAAAACTTTCTAAAATGATGTAGTGTGTCTGGCTAAATAATTGCCTCTGTAAAGCAGAGTTTGAGTTGCAGTAGCAGATGTGTGCTGCCTGTAGTTGGGCTTGTGTCAAAAGCGGGAGTGAGTGATCAGAGTAGCCCTGGGATTTTTGTTGTGTTTCATAAACACAAATGATAACAAAATGTTATCTCATTCAGACTTTCACCCTAGGATTAAGTATTCTTTAATTTATTATGAGCCTTTTGGCTTCTATGCAGGCTTTTTTTTTTTTTTTTTTTGTTTAGTTTAGTTCTTGTTTTCTTGAAGATTTAACTTATGTTATGTTTAATGTTGTTTTTGTGTGCTTTTTACCAGGTCATCTGAACAAGAATCACCAAAGTGAGTTTTCATTACATTTTCTCCTATCTCTAGCTTTAAGATAAATAATGAAATACATAACTTCAACTTATTTTTCATTTTGTATGATTAAAAGACACAAATGTATAAACCAATGAAGATTGTAAAGATTTGTGAAAAAAAAGTAAGTTTTGGGGTCAGGATTTGGAAAGTCTTAAGTTCAAATAGATCCCTCATCACTATTAACAAAAAAAGTTGGTTAGAAACTGTTGCAGAGGTTTAATGATGCAAAAATCCACTGGTAATTTTATGTGGTGACTTTTTATATAGTGCTAGATGACATTGGCTGAAATATATAATCATATTTTTCTCGTATTGTTAGATTTGTTTTCTACATTGAAAAATCATTATGGTCTGTAATATTAACTTGTAAGTGAAATGTTTTTTTAGAACTATGTTCTGAAAAACTTATTAGGATGTATGTACATACACAGTGCTCCTCCTTGCTCAACATTGACCTCATAGGAATCAGGAAAAGTCTTGGAAGCTATCAGATAAAAACAGAATTTTGACAATGTCATTATAGTTCCCTACTTCAAAACATTCTGAAACTATTAACAGTGCCAATTGAATAAGATCTCCCAAACACTGAAAAAACATTTTCTGTAGTAACTGAAAATTCTGCAAATGTTGCATGAAACACCTCGCTGCCGTTGCCAAGTACACCTAGTATAACTGAAAGTCAGAAGTGTTATGGCAAGAATTCATTTGCTCGATGGCATCTTTGAGGAGGTTTGCGTTTGTTGCAATCAGATTTTCACAGGCCAAAACATAAGTGTTCACAGTATCGAACTTCGCTGCACTACAAGTCCTGTATGTTAAAAGCCTAAGCTACTCTCTTTGTATTGTAGAATTACTTCTTCACTGACAGCTATAAATGGCTCCTAGAAATGGTTCAAAAAAGCTCACATATGTAGACAAGTACCAATGCAGAAGTAAATGTTTGAATTTACAAATTTTCATGCTGGGGTTTACTTGCATGTACTTCTGCTACTTTAAGGCTGTCAAAATTTGATGTTGCTATACCTGAGCTTTCCCCAAGACAGATATTTTCACATTAGGCAGTATTTATAAGGATGGAGCAGTTAGTATGGCAGCCATGAGTTTGGTCCACTTAAAGAAGGGGTTTGGTTGTATTAGAGATCTGCAAGGCATCCTTTTCATAAGAGGGAATGTAGCTAAATGAATGTTTATGAAGTCCTGGAGCACCATCAGGCAACTTGGCCAAATCCCAGATTTGAGGTTTTTGGTTACTGACTTTTGTTATCATTCAATGTTAAAGTTATTGAACGCCAGATCTGCAACCTAAGTTAATTCTGTGTCCTTTCACGTGGTTATAACTACCTCAATAACACAATACTTTAACTGTAGTGAAATCTTTCATTTTCACTTTGTTTCCTATTTCTCTGACAATTTACCACAGCTTTTCTGCAAACTGCCCTCTCCCACAGGGTTAAGGCTGAGATGGCACTCATAAGAGGAAGGAATTAAAAAAAAAAAAAAATGCTTTGCAGGAATGAGAGTGGAATCACAGCAAAAGATTTTTCATGGATAGAATTGGCAACTGAAGTGCATTTCCCTGGCAGTTCAGTTCTCTCCATGTGTTACTGTGAATTCCTGTAGCACTGCAACAGGGCCTTTCACTGCTAACATCCAAATATTTTACTTAAAATGATTTTGCTATTCCAGAATTTTTGTCCATTCTTCTGGATGTCCACTGATCAAATAATAGGCTTAGATCACACTCCAATCCTGTTCCCTGCACTTCCACTACAAAGTGGTACTAAATCTTTTAACTCTTAAAACTTGCTCTTTTTAACTCTTAATTTAAAAATTTGGATAACAGTACCTTAATAATATTTATCCTTTTTAAATAAAGGAATATACTGGGAAACAGTCCAACACGGAGTTCTCTGACCCGTCTCTCACCTAAGGCCTTGGCTCAGTCTCCCAATGGAGTTGGCAGCATTTCTGGCTCTTACCCGTTGGAAGGGGTGGATAAGCAGTTCTTAGAAACGTATGACAACGTTACAAAAAGTAGCTCGACAGAAGATTCCAGTCAGTACTACTGCAATAAGGTATGTTCAGTTGTGTGCTTTTAAAGTCAGAACTAGTAGTGGGTGTGACTTTGAGCTGTGGTTTGAGAATGCACGAAAGCAGGGGCTGTATTTCAGGATGGGCATATTTTATGCAGTAATGAGAATAGATCTTGTGTTACTACTCACATTTATCCAAGGATGTGAGATACAGTATGATAGACAAGCTTGCCAACTGCATTGATTTCCAAAGTGTCCAGCATTCCAGAAGCTTCAGGGAAAGTTCCTAGTGGAATAGAAATCCTTGCAGGATTAAATCTTGTTTCTTCTGAGGATAAAGATCAGCTAACTCAAGTTGCTATATGTCTGAATAGCAGACACAGCTCTGCTTTGTCCGATGCATCTCTTAAGGATGACTAAACATCATTCTTTTAAGTTCTGACCTGGCTGGAGAGCAGCTGCTCCCTGCTAACGCTATGATAGTAGATCATTCTTCTCCAGCCTGTTCCAGAGGGATTCTGGCTAAAAGTAGGCCCTTAAAATCAATTAAAACAACTAATTAAAATTAGTTAGAAAAGTTATATAATTTCCAACATGTCTGTTAGCTGCTGACACCTTTTAATTCTTCTGCCTTGTGGACCTGTTGCATAAAAATACACCTAAATAGAGTCTGATGCATAAAAATACACCTATTTAAAGGGGAAAAATCAGGGGAAAAATAGTTACTTCACAGTCCTTAAAGTAGAATCAATTCTACTCATGTGTTGCACCTAAGCTTTTAATGACAACAGGCTGCAACTTTAAAAGAATTTATAAATTGGAAAGGAAAGCTAAGATGAGAGTAACAATGTTAGGACATAGCAACCATAAAACATGTTTGCTGAGATGTATGTTGCTATTTTTACAGTTTAAAAGGTTACTACCATAGGTATATTCTAAAGTCGTATCCTCTTCCTGTTTTAAAGGTGGTTTTACATAGAGTATTTTTGTTCAGCACATCTAAATTTGGATGCACTGTTTTCTAATTTGCTGATACTTTATTTTAAAAATTAGAAAATTTGCTTTCTTTTTTTGTATATTGCAGAATGACCTAATTGAGGGAGATTTACTTTTGGTGCGTATCATACCAGATGAAGAAGGGAAGTTTGGATTTAATCTAAAGGTAAACCAGCTGTCTTTTAATTATTTTTAAATGCTTTATAGATAAAAGGTTTTAACTTCATGATTATTTTTATGTTTTAATATAATGACTTGGAAAAAGCAATATATTTTACAGGAATTTCTTATAGACTGAGAGTTTTTAGAAGTGGCAGCCTAATCCTGAAGTGCTAAAGCAACACTTACAGAACTAAGCATCTAATAGTTCTCTGGTTTTCAGTTGCATATATTATGGGCATGGCATATATCTAAGGCACACTGCCTATTTGGCTGCTGAAATATGAACTCGGAAGCCTAATTTAAGGCATTAACTTTTGGAAAATTAGACCTCTGTATTATAAAACAATTTAAATAGTTTGTGCTGTTCTATTTAGTTATATCCATTATAAATCATACTGGAAAGTTGAAAATTAATTTATGAAGAAAATTAAAATTACTATTGATAATTGACTATTGTAAATGTTTTACATTCCCTCACTGAATTTCCATCTAAGTAGAGTATTGTAAATTAGCCGTAATATCAAAATTAGAGCAGAGTTAGATCTTTTCCCCTTGGCTATTTATTGGTGGGGCAGCAACTGAATGTGATATAAAGAGAATAAGGGAGTACAGTTGTCTGGTACTTTGATCCTACCAGATTCTTTGCACATTTGTCACAACATCTAAGAAGACTGTCTGCCTTGCAAGTTCAAGTGTTAAATTAGGCTTGCTTCAAGCACAGGGTTACAATAAATTTTCCATTTTATCTGTTTATTGCCCATTTAAATGTATGGCCAGAAAAAGTCACCCAGTCTAGTTTACTGGAAATTGGTAGATTTAAAGACACCACAACCCACCCCCTAATTCCCCATTTACTGATGAAAATTCTGTCCTACCAACACTGTCTATGGATGACACAGCATAAAAAATTTATATAGAAAGAACAATAAGTGATTACTTGTTTTAAGTGCTGCTTATGCTTAATGATATATTTATGGCTGCTGCTTACTTGACATTCCTCTAGGGTGGAGTAGATCAGAAAATGCCACTGGTGGTATCAAGAATAACTCCAGGATCACCTGTAAGTAAATTCTTGAGGCTTTTCATCCCTTCCATTGTTACTCTTTCCACCTCTCAAAGGTCTGTACACACAGAAATTTGGACACCTATAACCAGTATGAGATAGCAGCAGAGCTGTTCTCTTTAGGCATTGGTTTAACAAGTGGTTTCTTATACCAGAGATTAAAAGATCTGGAAGTGTTAGCCAAACAAGATACAAGTAGAAAGTATATTGGTGTTCTGTCATTTCAAAAAGTGCATCCTGAACTGGAAAATGCTTGATGAGGGGCAAGGACTGAGGATAAGGAGCATCACTTACTGCCCCTGCACCCTAGAAAAAATAGCTGGTTTGAGGGAGATGTTGTAGGGATCTGCAAGATTAGGAGCACTGTGAAAAGGGAATTCCAGCAGAAATATGGGCTACTAAATTAAGTCTGTGAAGGTCAGGTTCTTCATGTTTGGTGCAGTAGTTCTTCGTGCAGAAGATAGTAGTAGACCTGTGAAACTCCTTGACAAAGGATGCTATGGTTAAAACAATTTTGTGTGTGGTCAGGAAAGGACAAATACTTGGGGGACAAAACCTATTGTTATTGACTATTCAAGCCACAGTAGGCTGAGGAAATCCTTAGGGCTAAAATTATTTATAGGATGTGAGAGTACTTGGCGGGAGAGATGGAGCATAGAGAGGGAGCATATGTTTGCTCTGTTCCTATTTTGCCATAGATTTTTTGCTTATGGAAATATTTATAGACTAGGTGAAATGTTTATAAGAATCAGTAGAGTCATTGAATTCTTCCGTTGAATCGTGAAATAATAATAGGAGCATAAAATCTTTTTAAACTTTTTTTCTAAATAATTAATACATAAATCTCTTAAGACATAGTTATATAAATTTTTTTTCACTTGCCTTTTCCTGAACTATATTTTCTAACTCTCATAAAATAATTTCAGTGCAGACTTGTTAGGAAATATTACTGACTTAATCCTAAAAATACAATGCACTCTGAATCTTCTGACTCTTCTGAAGTTTGATAAGCAGTCACAGGACTGATATCTAAATGTCATTATGCAAATCAAGCTAAAACAGATTGCTTGAGAAGTTATTTTTTTGTCACATTTATGAGTTTTGGCCTGACTTACACAATTCATAGCACTCCTTTATGAACTATGATAATTACTTGAATAAAGTTTGCTATGGAATGATAATTGTAACTTAAATCTAGGAATTGAAAATAAAATAGTCCTTAAGATATTTCATGGTCCACCTAGCAAATATTTTAAGGGTGATTTGAGATCCTGAAATTATGTCGGGCAAACAGGCTCATTCCGCAATCAGAGAATGAAAGAGGTTTCTCCGAAGGCAGTCATTTCCTTTGGCAGATTCAGATGGTCTTCTGGAAAGTATTGATCTGTATTTTTTTCTCTTGGAATGAAAAAGGACTGGACTTCTAACTTTAAACACTTCATTGAAGTGTCTCCCTTTGGTGTCATAGGCATGGACAAGAGTGACCAGTTAGCTCTCTAGGCTAGTACACCACCAAGCAAGTTACCAGGATCGAAGAAAAAATTGGAAACAATTATCCAATATAACATACTCAGTAGCAGTGTTAGGGAAATCATCTCGTGTTATAGAAAGAGGAAAAAAATATACTTATTTTTAGAGAATAGCAGTATTAACATTGATTATATTGCTTTCCATAAATGAAATTTCACCTGTTCTTTACTATTTAATGAAATGTAGCTGATATTTCTAAGTTCAAATCTAACAGTCTATGGAATGCATTTTTATGTTATTTTAGCTCACTTATGCCTTACCTTCATTGCTACTATTTTAACTTGGTCTAGATTCACTCATTACCCTGTAAATTGTCTTCAGGGATGCTCTTTGGTAATGCTATTTGCTAAGATTATTTCTCAGGTTTGTAGGTCACCTTTTTCCACTTTCCTACAAAAAGATGTGAATTTTTTGTATAGGAGGGGAAACAAATCTACTCCCCAAAATAAGGCAATATTTTCCTTTGTGTATCTTAAAGTTCTTTTTAAAAAACCCCTCTAATAAAGCTGCAATGTAGTATGCTGGGAAAATTGTAGGACAGATTAGCCAAAATTGTTGTGAGAGCACATTTTAGTGAAGGAACAACCATTTATTGCATCTGTTTGCTTTTGTTGTTTTGTTTTGTTGTTTTTTTTTTTTTTTAAATTAAAGTTCTATACTGATTTTTATTCACAAACAGTATTAATGTCCTCAGGTGCTAAAGAGATCATTATGGTTTTATTTAATAGAGCTTTTCATGGGAAAAAAGCATGCTTGCTTCTTGGAGCAATAGAAGGTGATTAGCATAAAATAACACATTGGGTGTATCAATAGGACAGGGAACCTTTGACACAATTAATTGCCTGGAAAAGCTCAGTGTCTGAAAAATCTACAAATTATGCTTGCATAGGAGGAATTAATTCTCCTTCGAGATATATTTTATATAGTCAGATGATTCAAATAAGAAAGCTGAGTCATTAACATATCACATGATTAACAAAGTTTGTTTGAGCAAAGATATTAGTCTCCATCTGTAATAAAGACTAATAGCAGCCGGCCAAGAAATCTAAATTACAGACAAATATTGGAGCTCAGAAACCATTCCTTCCAAGTTCTTGTTGAAGTCTTGACTCTCCTAGACTGACTGACCTGATATGGTCTTTAGATCACCTGTCTTTTCAAATATTTATATTTTAGAGAGAATAACTTATTATTATTTGAGAGTGATTAAACTATTCAGTCATTCAAAGTTACATTCTTCAGTCTTGCCTTTGTAAATTGTGCAAAATATGGCAAGAGTGTTCTTGGGGAGCTGTGAATACCTAGTTAAATCAGTGTTGAAGAACATCATGGCTGTTCCTAATTCCCATTCTTTTTCTGTTTACATTTCTTATGAATCATTGTCAATCTTCCCTATCCTTCATTATTTTCTTTCCTTATTTCTATGGAAAAAGTTGGGGAAAACTATTTCTTCTTTAAATTTTTAGTCAGCTTTTCTGCATGGGGTGTTTTCCTCTTGCATGCATCTTTCTTTTCTCTTGCTTCTTTCTCTTCTTCTTTGTCTGTTTTGTGGCACTAAGGTCTTAAGTTTTCTCTGCTTTTACTTTGTTCTCTGGAACAAATGACTCCCAATTTATTTTTTCATATTCTTGCCTGATTTTTTTTTCTTTTGCATTTTTCTTCTTGTTTATTTTTTTCATTATCATTTCTCTTTTCCATCTCTTATTTATTAGTTGGTAATATCAAGATGTTAGGAGCCATCAGTGCAAGGCATAATCAGGATTGGATCTAATTTTTATGTCTTGTTCACACTCAAGGGGTTGGTGATGGTTGTTTCGTAGGGCTAATGATATTGGATGAATAAAGCTCAGGGAACCTGTGCTGGCTCTTAAGGAAATACAGGGAACACCTATGAAAAAATAAAAAGAGTAAAGGTCTATGTCTCCTTCACACAATAAATAAATGAAGTGTTTATATAAGTATATCACTCTTGTGTAGCTGAAGACTTTCTAGACAAAATAAAAATTAGGATAGCAATGCAAATAAAATTGTTACCTTACTTGACACTCAAAGGTTGTAGAATCCTGCACATTCATATTAGAGAATTACAGAAGGTTGGAAGAGACCTGGACATCATCTTGTCCAACCCCTTCTGCTCAAGAGTCACCTAGAGTCAGTTGCCCAGGACCATATCCATTGGCTTTTAAATGCTCCGAGGTGGGAGATTCCACAATATCTCCAGGCAGCCTGCTGGAGTGCTCTGTCTCCATAGCAGTAGAACTGTTTCCTGATGTTCATGTGGAGCCTCCTGTGTTTCAGTTTGAGCCCTTGGCCTCTGATCCTGTCACTGGGCACCACTGAGAGCTTGGCTTCATCTTCTCTGTGCCTTTCCCTTGGGTATTTATGGACATTGCAAGATCCGCTTGGACCTTTTCTTCTATAGGCTAAATACTCCCAGCTCTCTGAGCCTTCCTTCATGCAACAGCTGCTTTAGTCACTTAGTCATCTTTGTAGCATCATCATCATATTCTGGCCATAGCTTTAATTGCTTTGTGCTGGACATAAGGCTAAGCATATTGAGAAATGTGGCAGAAAAAAAGCTGAACAAACCCTGGAGTCCAGCAGTTAATCTAAATCTAAACAAGAATCTACAGAGTAACAAAGATGAAATGTGGGTGGATTTATTTGAAATTTAAAAAGTGCATGCCTGGGGAATGTCAAGTTACTTAAATCATGTTCATGAAAATCATGTTTTAACTTCTTAGTATTCACTGCATAAAAAATGAACTGGATTATCTTATGTGCCCAAAACACTTTCTCCAGAAATTCAGTGGTTGTTGAGGCTTGGAATCTGAAATACAGATCTTTGAGAGCAATCTGATGATGGCTGTTTGATTAACGTGAGTTCCTTTTATAGCTATCAGTATGTTATTTGAACTGTTACTTATCATCATGGAGAGGCTTTGAAGCATGAGACAGCTTTAGAGCCAAATCCTTTGATAGAATATGAAGCTTCATCAGAAGAACTGTGAAGACTTTGCTTAAATGGTGTACTTAATATCCTGATACGTTCCTACTTGCACAACTGGATGTGATGACATTAATGTGTCTCTTTGGTCTTGAAACAGGCTGATAAATGCATACCAAAGCTGAATGAAGGTGATCAGATAGTATTAATTAATGGCCGAGATATCTCAGAGCACACGCATGACCAGGTGGTCATGTTCATAAAAGCCAGCAGAGAATCTCACACAAGAGAGCTTGCACTTTTGGTCAGGAGGAAAGGTAACTGGGCTAATTTTATTCACTTCTAATGTTTTTGAGACTGTTTCTCTTATGCTTGATGGTATCCCCTCTTCTGTTTGCATAAACATGTTCTCAGTGCATTTGGAATAGGTCTGTGCAAAAAGTAGATCTCACTAAATTCAAGTTAGTAGTACAAGTAGTTTAAACTATATGGGTTCTTACCATTGCAACAAAGAATCTAGCAAGTTAGAATTTCTTCTTATTTTTTGGTCTAAAACTCTATGAGAATAAATAGTCCCTTGAAAGTGTTTTATTGGTGTGTGGGGTGTTGGGGTTTTTTTGTAAATAAAGCATAATTTTACGACCCCCATTGCAGGTTCGCAAAAACTCATGGGCTGTTCCCCTGCACAATTATGTGGTGAAACAAGTCAAATAAGCTGCTCCTCACCTCATTCTTACAGTAGACATTTTGTGACAACATTGAGTTAAACCTGTGCTGGCTGCTTGCAGAAATGCTGCCTGCAAAGAGGAGACAATCTTTGAAATATGCAGGATCTTAAACCTGTATATTTAAAAATGGGGAACTCATCCAGCTCAGCTTTGCTTGCTCCATTTTTAAACACCTGTAGATCCCAAGAGCTTTCAGAGGATGTGAAACTCTTAATTCATTATTTGCTTTCCTTAAGAGCTATGGTAAGACATTAGCACCCACAATTACACAGAGTTTCTGATTACATGAAGACATAAAAATCTGAAGGGATTATGCATTACTGGGAAACAGGAGGGAGTAAAACAGCCTAAGTGATATGTACTTCTGTAACATTGGCTTTATTTAAAACTTCTTGTATTTCTAGGAAGACAGGTGGGCTCTTTATTTTGTTTTCCACTGGCTTTATGCAGCATTTAGTTTTCCCTTAACTTTTCCAGTCCCCTTCCAACTTGCAGATAAGAGAAATCTGCTTTTATCTAAAGATAACCTGTGGCCCTAAACCAGTCATTTTGTATAGGCATGAGTATGAACAGCTCCCCATTTTCTGAAGTTTGGCAGGTATGAACTGTTCCCACCACTGCAGAGAAAAACCACAGCTGGACATGTTTGGTGATACAATACCTTTCACAGGGACAGAACTGCCATGCAGATTACGTCATTAATGTTTGTCATGTTCTGCAATATGTTAGCAAGGAATGCTGTAGAAAACAGACTAATATTTTTTTTTAACTTTAGTTGGTTCCTTCAGTGTTAGCATAAGAAATTGCAAGACAATTCTGTGGCTTCTCTAATGGCAAAAGAGTGTGATGTAAGGAATTTTGCATTTGTTTTGCTGTTGGAGGTCCAAACTTATCAAACTTATAAAAAAAGTTTTTTGTAGAGATACTCCATTAATTATGGTCTATACTTTTTTAGGTAAAACTCTCTTGTTTTTTACCATTGTGGATGTTGTGTTTCATTGGCCTGCTTAGCAGTTCGTTCTGTAAGACAAGTTTGCAAAAAACTTGTGCTTGGAATTCAAGTTCTTTGCCTTCATAAACAGGCATTTTGAGGTTTTCTTTCAGAAAGGTCATAGGGACATTTTATAGTTTCTACAGTAATATAGTACAAAAATAAAATGCAATTAAATATGTTGCTATTTGCTTTCCTGAGGCTTTGAAAACTCCGTTGTTATTTTAAGCTGGTAAATTTTTGTGTCTGTTAAAAACACATTAATGCTGTATGTAATGGATTATAACTTTGTACACATCTTTCAGTAGTGAAACAGTTTGTGGAGTCCAAATCAGAAGATGAAGCTGATTACCACGCTGCCCTGGAATCTATTCTTCCTGTCTGTTCTGAATATGGTGGTGATACACTGGAGGAGTCTATGGAGCAGCTAAGAAGAGGGCTGGAAAGTGGGACTGTCCTTATTCAGTTTGAGGTAGGAAATACTCAATAATGCTGTTAGGGTAGACCAATAGCTGGAACCAGCATGTAATGTAGGAGTTTTAATTAATTTTAAATCTCATTGTTCCTGTTCAGTCTTATCTCAAGAGGGCAACAATTTGACTTGCCCATCAGTTTCACACTTCACTACTTAGAATAGGGAAGAATGAGTTATCAGTCTTACACAAAATACCATCTGCTGAGAAAAATGTTTGAATTAATGCATTTCTGGCTCAAGTACCCAAAGTTCACTAAATTACTCTTTTTTCTGCTGTTGTTAATTTATTGAGTAGAGTAGTGGGAATTTGACAGAGGTCAGTCTTGTACTTTATTTCTTTTTCTATGTTCTTCAATTTGTTAGCAAGGAATGTCATAGAAAACTAATAAAATGTTTTATATTTTATTAAATTAGTTCCTTCAGTGTTCGTGTAAGAAATTCCAAAGGATAATTCATCTGTTTCTCTAATGGCAAGGGAGCAGTGTATATATGTTTGTGGTTGCTTTACTGTTGTAGATTCAAACATTTATAGTAGCTCTGGATAAACCCTAGTTTACTATGATTTATAAAGTTGACATTGAGTTCTGGAGTAACCCCTTCTGTCATTGAAAACTTGTAGAACAGCAAACAGAAAAATTAAAATTTTCCCCCCTTTGGATATTTATTTCCTTCACTTTTTTTTTAAAGCTGTAAAATTTAATGGTAATGGCTGAATAGTTGTGGTATTGTTTATTGTATAACCATTCTTTTTATGAGGTTTGCTTTCTTTACATGATTTCTGAGAATTAAAATTCCCCTGTTTTTAAGGTATTGTAGATAATGGTTCATAACTGCTTTCCAAAATCCACAGCACTGGATGTAATGCAGCAATTACAGTGAATCTGTAGGCTATTGAAGCAGTAGCTGAAAAATGTGAACTGACCTTTCAATAATTTCTTAATTGTCAAATTTGTTGACTAAAATTGTGCACAAATTTCCTGTAGTGAGCTTCATAGGATATTTGATCCTTTATGATATTCTGATATATAATATTATGATATTCATAGGATATTTGATCCTATATTTTATCCTTTTTTTTAATGGCACTGTTTATAAAAGGATATTACAGAAAAAGCACAAAACCTTTTTGAAATCTAATAAGCTAGGGGACAGTTTAGTGGCCTTCTTGTTTTGAGTTCATTGTTTAGAGATCTTCAGAACCAGAGGCAATGGCAGTGTCTCCTCATCAGCTTTGGTGACTCTCAAACTCTCCATACACTTTAGTAAAATGGTAACTAATTTGCCAGTAGACTGTGAATAATCAAGTTTTTCCAGAATATCTTCCTCCATTTAATCAGAATTTAAGAAGTCTGTCAATAGCAACTGACTGACTGCCAGGCAACAGTGAAGATCCAGAATGGTTACTTGACTTTAAATTATTCTTTCTTGTCTTCCTAAAACAGGCAGAAATTGCAACCTGGCTCTAGTAAAGTGGAACCTGACTTATAACAAATAGAAGCTTTTTCATTACATATATTATCAAGTTCTCTTCTAACATGGCTTGTTTATATTGCATAAGTTGAAAAATGCAGTGAGCTGTGATACAGAGTTTTACAGTCTAGTAAACCTCAGTAGAATAAATATTTTTGTGTGTTGCTCTTTTTCTCTCAACCAGAAAGTGGGGGATTTTAGCCTCCTATTTGTTTCATTCTATTTTATGTATGGAACAATATTCAAAATCTTCATTAAACATGTAAGATATAGTGAGCTCTTTGGTAAGTGTTCAGTGAAGGATGTAAAACTCTGGCACAGCCGGGTTAATAACTCAGTTGTAAGGTGCTTTCATATATATTTAATATATACAAAAGCTATAGTTGTGTAATTACAGTTCTTGATATTTTGTTGTTGTTGTTTTTTCCCCTCTGTACCTTTTTTTTGTCTTGTTTGATGTACTTAGAAGCGTAAATCATTAGGGTTTGAAAAGAACTCTTAAGATCATTGAGTCCAACCATTAACCTAACACCACCTTCAAAATTTTGGTTATACACACATTATACGTACCCCATTTCATATGTTCACATTTACTCCAGATAAAGTTTGCAACATAAAGGTTGGCCCAAAAGCAACGAAGTCAAATGTTAAGAGATCGCAATAAATTGAAGTTTTGGGTTTTAGGTACTTGCAGGATTGAAATGGATGGTTTTAGTCCAGAGAATAAATTTTTTTCTGAAGTTTTTGTATTATAGTTGATTCCAGAAAATAAGTCTGCGGCTATTTTTTTGTTCTGATGCCATGCGTTGCTCCCTCATTCCATCCTCAACCACTATTGTCCTTCTGCTCTGCAGTTTTATAAGCAAAAGGCAAATTTGAAGAGTAACAGTTTATATCAAGGATGCTCACATGCTGGTTTTGGTTTTGTTTTTTTCCTAGAAATTCTTCTAGCTATCCTGATGGACTAGCAATAATAGAAATTTTTGTCACATTAAATACAAAAACCTCTCAAGTGAATTTTGCAGAAGGATAGGAAAAATATTAAAGAAAATAAGGAATTTTTTTTCAGTCTATGTATTTTTGTGTGAATGTAATTAGTATGTCTATAGCATAATCACATCCCTCAAAATCCTATAATTTTTCATTCTACTTTGCAGCAACTTTATAGAAAGAAACCAGGATTGGCTGTTACATGTGCAAAGGTACCTCAGAATATGGACAAGAATAGATACAAAGATGTTCTACCTTGTGAGTCTAAAGTACAGTTTCTGCCTATTTGCTTTTTAAAACTGCTATATTGAACTTGCTGATTAAAGATTTCATTATATAATTTAAGTCATATAATTGGTCATTTTATTTTTCTAAAAGGTAATTTATTCTGGTTTGTATTCTACTGTTTGTGTCTCTGCAATTCCTCAGCTTTTTTTTTGACTTAATAGAAGGGAAGAATGTCCCTTAATTGCTAATTTTATTCCCTCTTTCTTGTGTGTGTGTGCAGATGATGCCACAAGGATAATATTGCAAGGAGATGAAGATTACATTAATGCAAATTACGTGAATGTAAGTCATACAGAGACCTGCATTTACTCACTCACTATGTTACTAAAGCAGACTAAATTTGGCTTTTTTAGGGAATAAGGATATTTTGTTTGAATTTTGGGGATTTTTAAATGTAAAAGATGTAAAGTTGCATAATGTAAAAGATAGTGTTTCTTGTGAAACAAGTGTCCATCCTAATATACAGTGGGTGCTGCCATGTGGAAATATGCAGAGTCTTTAACCAGTAAAAATAGTTTTATTTTTCCATATACTTCAAATGCTGAGGTTGTCTCCATAAAACTAAGCTTTTTTCCCTCTAGAACCACTTACGGCCTATCAGCTATAATATGAAGGATCCAGAAGATAAACCAGAGCCTTGGCTTCCCTAATCAATCAAGTGTAGGCTGAGAGTAAGGGAAAAGAGGGGAAAATGTGTATATATTTGTGTCAGATACATAAGCTAAGCACCTAAATTACAGAGTCAAAAATTAACTTCCTGTGTTTAGTATCAGGCAGTAAACAGCTTTTGCTGTACCTTTGGTGTATATACCCTGCCATCATTCCTTACTAAATATTAAAGAAAATTTAGAAAGCTTTGCAGTTTCAAGTTTTCAAGTACATTTTCACTATTAATCTTCTGTTCATAGTTCAGCATCAAGGACTATAGAATCCGTGCTTTACATCTGTTTTAAATCAATGATTTAAAAGTTTTTCACTTAACAAATTGTGATCTTGATTGTGTTATTACTTAGCTTTTTTGCCTTAATCTTCCCTCAAAACTTCCTGTTTGAATGAAATGCTGAGTTAAAGTAGTAACTGAGTAGTGAGAGCGAACTTAACATAGGATTATTCTTTCACTCTGTAGATGGAAATTCCTTCTGCTGGCATTGTGAACCGGTACATTGCTACTCAGGGGCCTCTTCCACACACATGTGCACACTTCTGGCAAGTAGTCTGGGATCACAAATTGTCACTGATCATCATGTTAACAACTCTCACCGAACGAGGACGAGTAAGTGCCCAGGTTTTTTTGTATGCTGAAGAAATGTACTGTACCTTTGAATTTCTCCATTGTTATGATTAAGTAACCCTGAAAGAGGCCAGCTTATTCTGTTGAATCATTCTTCTGAAGGCCAGGCTTTCTGAATTACTTAGAGGGAACAGATAGTCCTCAACTTGCTTTTTGTTATACTGCTTTGCAAACAAACCGACTGTTCAATAAACAGAAATCACTGCATTCACTCTGTTGTGCTGATCAGACAGGTACTACATGCTGTTATTTTTCTCCCTGAGTATTGGCCTCCATGTGGCAGTTTCTCTCCAAAAGATCCAGCAAATCTCTGGAAGCATGGAGTGGGTTGAGCAAACCTTGTAGTCTAGCTGTAAAAAGGAGTCTGCCATTGTGGTATATGCTAGTGGTGGTCAGAATTTAGCTTGTTTATTTTTATTTACATCCCAGGTCCTTTCCTAGAATTGTTCTGATAATTCTTTTAATTATGTTTAGATAAATTCTGTCTCTCCTTGAATTTTGGAATAGTACAGTGAAAATCGGGTGTATTTTGATTTAATATGTCCTTTTTAGTTTTAAAGATTAAGTTTTTAGATTAAATAGGAAGGTATTGGTTTTGAAGTTTTAGAAGCTGAAAACTCAACAGTTAGATTTCTTAAGAGGTGGAGAAGTGGTGACTCCTATATGCCTTCACTGTAGCCTTTATCTGTATTTCCTATGTGATCTTTCCTACACTATCAAATTTATCTGGCATCCCAGTCAAAACCCAGTGTTTTTAGAAAGCGAGGGAGTGAGTATTTGAGGTCTTAAACAGCATAAAGGTTGAGTTGTAAGGAAGGACAGTTAAGCAACAATTAGGTTCTAACCATGGACAGGTTATGCAGCTGCTCATGGAAGCAGACATTATTGAACATCACCTGACATAAAAATGCTCCCATCATCTTTTGATTGTATTGCTGCATTCATTTCCTCGTATTGAGGAGAAACACAGATTAGTCTCGAGTTTATGCAGTCAATTGGAAACTTCAAGGGAATTGTTGGTAGCTTCTAATCCTCCTGCTGGTACCTTTGCACACCAGACACTTTTTATGAGTTTGTTTGCTTTCAGAAATTATTTAGGTTTGCCCAGTTTGTGGGTGAACTTTCAGGAATAGAAAAAGATGTATGTTCTTGTCAAGAATATCCGCATTGGCAAGTGCCAAACCTTTTCCCAGTCCCTGGAGGTTTTACATTCCAGCCTATCTCTTTCCAATGGTCTTAAGATTTGTATGATAGGATTTTTTTTTTCTCCACAATAATGTTAATTTTTTAGAAATGGATACATTATTTTGGCTTAAATTTGAAGGGGAAAGTAGTTAAGATAAATTACCACAGTAAGAATTTCAGGCATAATGGTTACAATTTGGATTTCAAGCCTATGAAAATTGAGCCCTATTAAAGGTAAAATTAAGAAATTTTAACTTTTCAAAAATTCCAGCTCTTGCTACTCTGTATCAATTTAAAAGTTACGACAAAAACGGCTTTGAACTTTGTTCAGGTTGCAGTGTCACATCAAAGTTTTAGTTATTTCCACAGGTGTAGATTCCACATTCTCATAGGGCTTCTTGTTTCTGTGCTTGTCCTTCTTTGTGGAATTCTTTTGACAGCATCTAGTCAGAATTTCCCTTGTTGCTTCTTTACAGATGCCTCTTGTCCTTTTGTTGTTCACTTTCAAGAAAAGTGTGACTGCCTTTGCTGTTACCTGCTATTAGATGGCTAAAGTTAGTCATAAGTTTAACCCCTGCACTTCTTTTCTTAAGACAGAATAAATCCACCTTTGTTCTCCCACATTATGCCTTGAGAAGTCATTCTGGCAATTACAGATAAGCAGCAGAGAAAGCCTCATGCATCCAATTTACCTGAATATTTATTATGAATCACTAGAACAGAAGTTTATGGAGAATTTAGCCTATTTTGTCCTGTTATTTTTCAATTTGGATGAAAAAAATCTCATCAGCAAACCAGAACAGAATTTATACCACTCCTTGAATTCCCTGAACCACGACATAGGCGGGAAGGCTGGAAATAGAAGCGCTTGTGTACAACAGTCTTGACGTGTGCCTAATTTTCTTTGCAGACCAAATGTCACCAGTATTGGCCTGATCCACCACATGTAATGGAATATGGCTGCTTCCGTGTCAGATGCCACTCCGAAGACTGCACGATTGCTTATGTTGTCAGAGAAATGGTCATTACAAACGTTGAGGTAAATGCCCCTTGCCTTTAATTATCCCCAAACAAGCTGAATGAGTACATTTACACAAACAAAGACTTCGTGTTTGACAATGTATACCTCTGTGTGTGGATATGCATGTGTGTCTATATACACACACATTTTTAACACAGAATATGTGTATATGGATCAACATGGCATGAATATTTCTTTAGAACTTCTTCAAAGACACACTCTTTGAAGTTCTATAATACATTATGCTGCACAGGTACTGCAATAAGCATCGTAAGGAAGTTTAGTGCTTTTCTCTAAATAGTTTTGCAATCACTGACTCTTCACAAGTACTTTGATTTATAATGAGAGAATTTTTTCCTAAGTAACGCTGCTCTTTCAAGGATGAAATATGGGTCATTTGGTTAATGGCACATGCAGCTAGAACAGCTAATAAAGAAGTGAAGCATAATAAAGTTGTTTTGAGAGAAGGTGCAGAATCTGACCAATTCCTTTTCATTGTCTTTAGCCAGATTTTAAAAAATAAAAAATCCATATGTATCTCTTGAAATGTGCTCAATTTATGAAAGATACATATATTCCATAGCTCCTAATACTTTCATGCTAATGTCTAGTGAATTAGAAAGCAAAGAGAAGGCAAAACACAGCATGTTATCTTGTGTTGTGAAATCTGTGTTCAGGTCACATCTAGACTTCCCATAACCTGAATTATAGGAGTTGAAGTTTGGTTTTTGTTTCTGAGTTGACCTGCATTTCTTATATGTTTCCCTTCTTCCCCTCTTTTCCACAATTCTATGGCCACAGGCATTTTTGAAAAAGATGAAAGGTTTCTGCTATCACAAGGTGTGTAAGAAATCACTGTATACTGACCAAAGGCTAATTTGTAGCCAGTCTTTTAGACTTCTGTATAGTTAAGTATATTGAATTGTTAGTAGTAATAGTAAGTAGCAAGCAAGGAAAAGGCAATATTTATTTTGAAATATAACATTGAATCAATGTTCTTACAGCAAGGTGACCAATCCTTTAGTCTCATACATTTGTAACTTGACATTGTCTTGACAGTGCATCCAAATTTGTTTTAATGTGATTAAGTTTTCCTTTGCAGTAATAAACATGTCAGTACTCAAAGGTCTTTCAGTTAAGACAGTTTATAGTATTTCTGTTTCTAAACTATGAGAAACCACCCTGTCAGGGAGCAGCATATTTGTTTCTGTATTATGGCCAAATAATCTGGAAGTGATAAACTTGAATGTCAGCACAGAAGAAATTGCCCTTATAAAAGTAGTACTACAACTATATGTACACAAAGTTTTAGTCCTTGTCACTCAAATTATTTGTAACCTTTCTAAGTCTTATAAAATGAAGAAGGGTTTAATTTCCTGCCTTTTCTTTTCAAGACCAAGATTGAAAGCTATACTGTAGCACTAAGTTTGGGGGGTTTTGAGGTTTGTTGAGGCTTTTTATTTTTTTTAAAAAGCTTCAGAACACTTTGAGGGCCAGAACAAACTGACCCAAGGAAAGAAATTGTGTAGCATGAGTGCAGAGTTCATCACACAGTGCACTATTTTGTAAAACAAGATACATATTTCTTTATAATCCTTGACGAAATAGCATAAGAAGCCTGAAACAAATTTTTGTTCAGTTTTCTCTAAGATAAATGCCTTGCAATGTATGATTGGCCATTAAATCTCACTGGTTTTGAATCATAAAGAGCGAAAGAACAAAAGTAAGTTAGAACTGTTATGGCGAGTGTGTACAGCAGCATAACGATGTGTGAACAGTTGTCCAAGAAATGCCAAATGCCACTTCCCAGATTATCTACTCTTTAGAAGCAGGGCTTTAACCCCGATCATTCAGACTCAGCTTTCAAGGTATGTTTGTGAAGCTTACTGGCAAGGAGCACACCTTTTTCTGCTTAGAAGATAAAAAGACTATTTCAGGATTAATGTAGTTCTACATTGTGATTTTTTTTCTCTCGTTATTGAAGATTATGTTATAACCTATGTGAAAAAGGACATTAACTGAAACACTGAAATGCAAAATCAATTGCTTGATTTTTAAGAAAAGTAAGGTTGACATTTCAAGTTTAAATTTCCTTCTTTCTATATGAGTATTATGATTCTAAGGTCTGTGTGTTGATTTTCTGAAGAGCACACAAATCTTTTATTAATCAGGGAGAGTCTGTCATTTAAGGAGAATGAAACAAGGAAGTTTGCCTTTTGATGTAATTATAATAAGTAAGGCTGCAAACTGCAGAAGGATGAACAATGGATATTTTTGCGGCTGAAGGTCTTGACAGTACAGCTATATTACAAGTGTACTAGCAGCCATTTGAAACATTACCTGTGACAGCCCTATTCTTTGTCAGGAGTTTCAGCCCCAATGACAGACTTACTGGAAAAGATTATGTGCTTCTGAGCAAAATCTAGAATGTTAGCTTAACCACAGTGAAGCTGCTGCTGCAGTTAGATGTCTTGAATTTGCCCAGGAGGGGTAGGGACAAGTACATAGTTTTGTTGGAGATTTGTTTGCTGAACAAGTTTGCCATAATGACAATAACCATTATCAGAAGCACAATAATGAACAGCTGGGGACAAACATAATGTCTTAGACCTCTGTAGCTCCTTACTAAGTAAATGTGGATGTATGCCATGAGGAAGCTGTGTGTTGGCCAAAGGACTGATGATAAAATGAGCAAGTTACATAATGCTGAAGTGTCACTGGAGTCTGTTGTTTGAGCCAATTTTTTTGAATCCATGATTTTTCAACTGATTTTGAGAAATACCAAATGCACTGAAATCAATCCACATGAATTCAAAAAAAATTAAATAATTTTGGAATAGCAAGGTGTACAAGGTCAAGTTACACAAAAGTAGCAACCAAGCCATAAGCAGCTCTTTCTGTCTCACTTTCTCTAAGACTCATAAAACAGGACTAATAAAGCCAGATTTTTATGAAGAAAAATTATACATTTATCAGTCATTAGGATGACTGTCATTGAAAACCTCAGTGCAAAAAGAAAAAAATGTGGAAAAGATTTAAACTGAGTTGCAGAGAATAGTGGTTTGATGAGTAACTTGACTATAATGAGAAGTTACCTCTTATTTTCTGCTACCAGGTTTGTACAAAGGAGCAGGATCTGGGAGGAATAGTGTTTAAAAATAAGTATTGCTAACAGAACACGTACTACAGTGCTAGCATTTTTTTCGTGTATAAGTGCTAGATTTTAGTAACTGTGATGGTCTTTAATGTAAGTTATTTCCATGCAGGGTGTTGTTTGGCTGACATTTTCTGAATTTAAAAGCTGACTTTCACTGGACTTCAAGATATTATGTTTTTAAAAAAGCCAAAAACCCTGCTAAAAATAGCTTTAAAAAATCTGAACTTCATCAGAGTATTGCTTTGATATTTTCTGCATGAGACATAAAAGCTTAGACATAGAAAAACTAGTTCTAACATAAATAAATAAATTTACTGTTTACATTAGGTTTAAATTGCTAATAAAACATAAAGCGTTTTAAAATACTTGTGCATGTCGAAAAGCAAGTGGCAGAATAGTCAAATTTCAGCATTTTGAATCATCTCAGAAGAGCTCAACAAAAGAATCAAAACTGTTTAACAATCATGTTAAACCACAAATAATTAGAAAGTTACACTGAAGCTTGAGGCATACCTGGAATAATTAACAAACACCTATACCAGTCTCTAAGGATGATTAGGACACATAACAGAAATTGAAGATGCTTACAACAAAAGCAGCAGCTCTGAGGACTAAGGGCATGTTCTTAAAGTATATTCCCACTCTGAATAAGTCTTATGTGACATGCTTTCTGTACCTAATGTCTATAAACTATTTAACTAAATGCAACTCGCTGAATTTGAGCCTGAAGTACTGATACGTAAAAATTAAGTTAATGCTTTTCTTTGTTCTGAGCTTGTAAAATGACTTGTTGCTTCTACAGATCACTGTCAGTGTTTCTCAGATGTTCCACCGGCACTTGTCCATGTTGTATAGCTTTAAGTTCTCAAAGCACATGGAAGACAACTGGGTACTCAGTCTTGGATAATTTTCAAATTAATCAAGTCTTTGTTTCACCAGGTTGCTGTAATTCAAACATCTCTGATTTAAGAGAATCAACTCAAACTGTTACGTGTAATTGCTGCTTTATCTCATTTTCCTTTTGGAGAGGTTCTGATTAAGCATGTGCAGATTTTCATAGGAGGACTTTTTAATGACATTTTCTAGACATGTTTTTGTATTTTTTTCAATCTGTGGCGTTTCAGAAAAATGTGAACAGTAATCATTTGATCAAGGTCAACTTTTTCTACTCGGCAGAGCTGGGTAGCAAAAGGCCATGCATGCTTTTTCCTGCAGAGATCCTGGTCATCGTGCATCTTCTGATGACACAGATGATGGATCCCAATGGAATTTGTATTACAGCGAGCTTGGTCATTAATGTAAGATTATGTCGTCCACGTGGCCCTTATGCTGGACCTTTTAATTGTTGATTGCTCAGGCTCTGCCTTTAAGAAGCAAAGTGTGAGCTTTGTCATTTTTCTTTTTGCCCCTGTGGGCAATTGTGAATTTCTGCAATTGCTTTGATGGGAATAAATGTATTTCCCAAGACTCTACTTAGTATATAGGTAGTACTTATTCCTTCTTTTGTGTCCTACTAGACTGTTCCCTGGGAGTGGAACATTCTGAAGTGGGAGGAGAAAACAAGCAGTTGAAGACATTTAAAACAAGTCCTATATTTCAACAGTTGTGAGCATAAGAGAAAAGGGAAAAAACCTTTTAAAGTCACTAACATTCTACAAAAACATTCTTGTGTGGACCACTAGGGAACGGCCAGCTTTTATAGACTAATCCAGTACTAAAGGAGAGTTTTATTTCAGTAGGGTGTCAAATGTTAAGTCTGGTAATGGACACAAATTAAATGCAGTAACAGCTTAACTATTGCAAAACGTGTGGAAGGAATAAAGGAACGTGAAGACTTGTCTCAGTTTGTAAAGAGTGAGATCCTTACTGCGTGATGCACCAGAGCTCACGAGCATCTTAGGACTGTTCCTTCCCACCCTAATCATTAGTTACATCTGTAACATATCAGTTGAGCCCAATCTGAATGCAAAGATGATTGAGTGATTTCATAATCAAAGTTAACAAAAAGCTAAACGGAAAGAACTTCTGTAAAACCGTGGGGGTTTTATGTATAATTGATTCAAAAAAAGAACTCTTTGTACAACAGAACCTTTTAACTAATTATATTGCTTCCATACAGAAACATATCCTCCTCTGGATGGTACAGTTGTCATTCATATATGTACAATGAGCATGTATGTATGGATGAGATATATATATATATGTATACTGTTTTCTAACAGAAACCAGATTTAGTAAGTGTTTCAGGGAACATTATACCTGAATCTGTAAGTGTGCACAGACATATTTGCAAGAGATTGTATAGCCCTAAACCCTTGTTATATTGGTATGATTCTCAGTAGTTCTGCTGTTCTCAGTTGTTTCTTCCAACCAGTTCTAAACTATTGTATCATACTATTATGCTTATGTATGTATGCTTGTAGCATTTTACCTCAGGTGAATCAATGAGTATAATAGGTCAACAGTCAATAAATCAAAAAATTAAAATGTTTAGATTACAGAAGTTAAACTTGATACCTCGTTTATTTAGAAAATGCTGTGCCTTATGAATTCTTTCAAGAATTACATGTCCATACTTCACACTGAATTTTAAAATCACAAACATTTTCTACACCATCTACCTCTTATGGCATCTGCAGAAAACACTTGCTGTGAAAAATATGACTTGTATCTAGTGAACATTAATATAGGAGTCATAACACTGGACATTTTTTGAAAACTTTACTGTATTTTAGACAGAACAACAACACACTGTCACCCATCTCCAGTACGTAGCTTGGCCTGATCATGGCGTTCCTGATGATTCCATGGACTTCTTGGAGTTTGTGACCTTTATGAGGCCAAAGAGAGTAAAGAATGAGCCAGTTCTTGTACACTGCAGGTACTTGTGTTTTAAAATTCTGATTATAGATCTGCTTCAGCCTTAAAATAAGCATTTGATGTGAAAAGTTTTTCTGCAAGACAGGAGATTCCTTGAATTAGATGAAAATTTTAAACTGTGCAATACAAGCATTTACTGCTGAAGACAGAAACACTGATGTTATATCTAAAGGAAGAGTTTACTTTTTCTCCCTTTCTCTTGCAACCTTTTGGTGAAATGGCTTAGTCACATAATTATCAGAGATATGATAATCTGCAATTTAATTTGTTCTCTGGTTTTTATCCTCTACCACTGTTGTAATCTCATTTTGAATGGTACTGCAAAATTTTTTTTCCTGCTGTTCAAGTGTGTGTCATGAAAGCAGTCACTTAGATCTTAACCTTTTTTAAGACAAAAATACCAAAACAGTTTGAGCAGTTATAATTGTTTAAAAATGCATTTACTTTGTGAGGTTTTAGCTTTATTTATATTAAAAAAACTTTTCTTTTTAGTAATTGCCAGAAAATATTACTGAAGTTGCTGTAAAAATAAACTTTGCACTCTCTTTAAATTTTACTAGAGTCTTCCTGTAATTTCCAAGGCTGTCTAGCATCCTACTATTAAGACTGTGATATGAATCTCGTGCATTGCAAAAACCTAATTTTATAGGCTATTTTCCTGTTGCATTTCACAGCGCAGGAATCGGTCGCACTGGTGTATTGGTCACTATGGAAACAGCCATGTGCTTAATTGAAAGGAACCAACCTGTTTATCCACTGGATATTGTACGGAAAATGCGAGACCAGCGAGCTATGATGGTGCAAACATCAGTAAGTGATGGAGAGAAAGCATCATTTTCTGTTTATATACTGCACTTCTCAAGTTATAAAACAGGTCCAAAATTTTTTTAAAGCCTCTAGTAATATGAATCTTCAGTTGCCATTATATTTCAAACTTCATAAATTTAGCATAATGTAGCATGGTGGCAAAGGCTGCTTTGCTAATGAGGTATGTATTTATCTAGTTTGTAAATATTTCTTATCTTGCCATGAAAAGATAATTGATTTCTATCCATTGCAAGTAATTAGAATGCCCAAAGTCACACTTGTAGTGATCATCTGTTTGCGGTCCTTTGTCTAAATTCTCCTCAAGAAGCTAGAATAAATTTTTGCTTTTCATTCTAATACAGAACATTATAGGAAGTTATTAAGTTAAAGGTAAAATCAAAGTGTGGCCTGGTTTGAAAAGCAGGAAGTGGCTTTTCAATAGGTCACTTTAGAGTAGAAATGCTATAAGAACCTATTATGGATTTTTGTTTAATTTTGCCACTACCCACTTTGAAAAAACAACGGGCAAGTTGTGTAGCATCAGTAACTGAAACATGAAAGTAAACGGTGATTTTAAGATGAAAGTGGTTGAAAGACAGCTTGAGATCATGAGGGCAATTTTGTGTCAGCTTTGGAAATGAACATATTAACGTTAGAGACCAAGGATGAAGGATGAGAGATTGTTCTTTCTTTAGGAGAGGCTGGATGACAAGAATTCTAAGTGTGGGTTTTCTTAGAGAGCTAAATGCCCTAAGAGAAATGAAAGTAAGGGGGTTTAGACACAGAAAGCCAACAGTTAAAATGGGCATTTCTGTCTCATCTTCCAAAGAAAATGCCTAAAATGCATTGAAATCAAATCCATTTGATAACAGAAAAGTTAACTTAAGACAACAAATTCATTAACAGGTTCATGACTGCAGGAATTAGCATTATGACTAGATACGGGGGAAATCTTGCATCAGCAAAGGGCATAAAAGTGTCAGGATCTCCAGCTGCTTGTGTACCATTAGAGTACTCAGGGAGCAGAGCTTGTCCATGCATGCTGCTGGGACTCGTGTTCGTTGCAACGGGAGTGCACTCTCTGGAAGAAGGTCAGGACTGTATGGTTGACAAGGGAGTTATTTGAAGGGTCGCCTGCCTGTTCCTTGCTGAAGTGGAAGCTTAGCTGATGACAAAGGTTGTCATGAGATGAAGAACACTAGCTTCAAGTTTAAGGAAACTCAATGTTAACTTCTGGAGTTGCACCTGTTTACACCCCTCAGTTTCTAAAATTACATAAGCAAGTTCAAGCTTCAACATTCTAGAGGTGGTCCTCTTCTTGAGAATCAGATGTAAAAACCTGAAGTAAACTTCAGCTTGCCAGAAGATCGAGTCCCTTTTGTTACAAGAGAAATCAGCCAGAATTGTCCTTTCACTCCACACTTTGACATAACTGAAGAATACAGAGAACAGTAATAAATACAGCTATAGTCAGACCCCCGGTGTGGAAAACGAATATATAAAATAGGATTCTTTTCTTTGCTTGCTGTGTTACACAGTTTGCTGTCAGCACAATCAGGAGAGGGATGATCTGTAGCAGCAATACTGTGAAACTAAATTCACTTGTTGTTTCTGAAGTAGACAGATACTGTTGTGAATAGCCAGTGAGCAAAATTGGCATACTGTGCTGTAAATGAGATACAGAAGCAAGCACGCAACTGTGAGAAAACAAAATACCAGAGAGCTGCATGTTAATATTTCGATCTATCCTGGGTGCTCTATCGCATTCCCATGCCTGAATTCCAGCTAGCCTCACTGCTCATATTTGATATGCCGCTTAGGGTTTCTGGGAGAAGCCATTAGAGATTATTCAGTTGTAATAAAGGGATTGTTCAGTTTTAATAGCCTTGCCTAAAGCATGTTCAGCTGCCCTGTAGGGATTGTATGTGTGCTCCAATTCTAAGGTGATACAATTTGCCAGATGAATGTTGTGAGTTAATTTCAGGCAGAGCATACTCAATAAGAATGTACCCATCAGAGCTATTACCTGGTCAGTTTAGTGTCTGTTGTTAATCATATGAAAGCTGTAGTTTCTCCAAGACCAGTATGGTGGTTACCAGGAACAGCAAAACAAAAGCTTCAACCAAAATATGAAGCTATAACGAAGTTGGTGTAACTGTATGGCCTTTCATTAAAAAAAGAAAGGTTAACCATGATGTTCCAATAAAGAGATATTAGATATCTAAACAGTGCAGAATAGTGCTTAGGATGTACATAATAGAACTAGCTACCAGCTGAGTGAGCAGTAAGAATACATGCAACAGATAAGAGCAAAGAAAACAAGTAGTCAGAGATTGAGTCAGAGGAAGCAATGCTGAAGTGCTCTTCTTTTATCTGTTCAGTAACTTGATCACACAGGTGAACAGAAGTATTGAACAGAGAGCTAAATACCACACCTGGCTTGTTCAGGCAGTAGAAATATGGAAATGACAATAACAATGAAGAGAAAAGTCAAGGTAATTAAGAAATAAGAACAAAGTGATAATGAAGGTGGGAGTAATTGACTGAAAGGTTGAAAGTAAAGCCAGGGAAATAGAGATGCAGGAAACTCATTTCCACCTTCCCATTTCCCTTCAAGTTTTTCTGTAATAAAAGGAAAATGTGTTATGTTATGGACAAGAGTAACATTCCTAACTGCTAATACCCGGCTGGTGTTTAAAGGCAACCTAAGGTCCTTCACAGTCCAAATGTTACCTTTTAGCCCTGCCCTTTGGGAGATAGTTGGGGGAATGCTTCCCGATGCTTCTGAAGACTTGATGAGAGCTGACAATACAAGGGCAGCTGGGAGAACATTTGAAAGATGGAAAAAAGGATTTAAAAAATGGGAAGCTGTGCTTATCTGAATATATTACATGGAACTTTAGAGAAAAGTGTTCATTTGGGAGTTCTCACGATAGTACTTTCACAGAAGAACTGAGGATGCTTTGATCTTTGCAAATTCTTTTAAATTTCAATCATCATGTGTTCTCAGGATTGTGTTAGTCATAAAAATTTATTTAGTCTACCTGGATTTTTAGTTCTGCACTAGTACTATTGATAACGTATCCTTGTATCACTTCTTAGGAAGAGGCTTGCAGGCTAATTGTTCTTAACAAATAGTTATATCACAAGGTCGTGGAAGAAATAGTCTTTGTAATAGTATAATGCAGAAAAGAAACTCTAATTTGTGAAGACTTTAAGATCTAATTGAGATCAAAATGTTGGGTAAGAGAAGAACAAATGTGGCTGCTGATCTTCAAAAATATTAATTTGATTCCCTTCTGTTACAAAAGGAGGTATGTGGTCTGATCAAAACTTGAAAATAAAGTGACTCCGCCTGCAGTACTGTAGGTGGTTTGGAAAAAAAAAATAAAGGGTTTCAGTTAGGTAGTTGCACCTATATATCCTATATGGTAACTTTAAATGAGGTCTTGGTCACGTAACTTACATGTGCCCAGTAATATGTAACTGCAGCATTGGCAAGCTCAGAAGACTCGTAATAGTCAGATAACTACCAAAAAAAAAAAACCCGCAATAGATGAGATGTATAAAGAAGGTAAATATCAAGTTAAACTTACTCAGAAAGTTAGGCATAGTTTTTACAAATAATTCCTATTCCCTGAAAATTAAGCACATATTCTTTTAATTTTGGGGACTTTGTTTTCCTTGGTGGGTGATTTTTAATGCTTGTCCTTCAAGGAAGAGTAAATGTCAGCTTTATTTACTGTGAACACAGACAGGAGAGTAGGATTTTCTACTCCAATCCTTGTATCTCCTCTCCTGTCATTGCTCAGGAAAAAAGGAAGCTGTGAGACTGTAGTGAGCTGTGAGCTGTAGTTCTTTTCAATAGTACTGTCTAATCAGCAGTTTAACCGAACATCCATAAATGTTTTTGTGTTTTCTTTCCTACACAGAGTCAATACAAATTTGTTTGTGAAGCTATTCTTCGTGTTTACAAAGAAGGATTGATTCGACCACTGGATTCCAGTTAGCACAGCAGTGAAGGATGAATTCTTTTTCCGCCTAAAAAAACTGCTCTTTAAGTAAAGCAAGGGCTCATTTCTGAAAGCAACTAGAATGGACTAGAAGCCCATGAAAAGACGGATGAGCACATTTGAACTGTGGCACTTTAAATTTCTCAAGAAGATTGCTAAATCATGTACAGTATAACAGATAGATAAATATATGACAGCAATTGTGTGTAATATGCTTTATTCACATAGACAACCATAAACAATCATGGAAACCTTACACATCTTTTACTGCCTTAAAACACCCTTTACTTTGGAAGTTACAAAGTTCCTTGTGTTTCCTTTGAAATAGGAAAAGGAAAACTCCTATTATTGAAATGACTCAGCTTAAGAAGGTATTTAATATATTTGTACTGTATGAAAGTTCATTGAAGGTGAATATTTGTAACGTTCTGATCGGGATACTAAATATCCATGGAAATGTAATCTTGACTAAAAGGCTGACGAAGAGCTTTAAAGGCTAATGCATAACTACTGTACATTGAACTGGAGATATTTAGTATTCAGTTACCGTAAGTCTATTAGTGAGTATGCCAGCTGTTAGAATATGCTGCTTAGAAATCACATCTACTGTATGTGATGTGAAAATAATGCTGCATTTAGGCATTTTATGCAGATGGTACAGTCTACATCTTCTGTTGATCAATTTTGGTAGCAACATGCCCTTTTGACAGTGACCTACTTCTTACAGTTTTAGTTATTACACCCTTTTTCTTCTGTTTCTGCTATCCATCTCCTTTATACTTGTCACTGCTGTTTCTATATATGGACTGAAAACATTTGAACTTAAAACGAAATTTAATTCTCTCTCATGTTTGTTTCCATGTGTATTTATGAGTTCTCAGATGTAAATGTGGATTAATGTTGCACACAAGTACTAGACTTTTGACTTACTGTATATGCAAAGTAGTCTAATCCAATACTGGAAGAAAAATTACTACTGAACCCATCAAATATGTTGCTGCTATTTCAAGGTGTGAAGCTTACAAGGGCACAGGTGTTGCTAGTGTTCAGATGGTGATAAAATGTTGACTTGCTGCCCTCCAGCAAAAGCGCTCTTATCCAGCAAAACACGACTCCCTTTTGCAAGAGTTCTGCAGATTTACTGTGTTTCTTGCTTATACAGAAATGCAGCTAAATTCACCTGAAGATTTACGTGGAAAGAGAGAATGAATTTGTACATTGATGAATAATTCACCCTAAGGTACACTGGTCTCTATTTCATTTCAGATGGGAGAATTGGACTTTCTGAACAATATAACCACGTTTGTATAATGTTAAATTATTTTGTGTGTGCTTTTTGATTAACCTGAGATAGTTATTAATTTTTTAATAGTGTTTAAAAATATTCTAAGGAACTGTTTGAAACTCTGTTATTTAAAAAAATTAGACCTAAATAAGGAAAAAAATTTATGGGGCATATTAGCCAGATGTTTATATGTATAAAAGAGAAAATTAGATAATTTTTTTTTTCAGAGAGATATATATGCACACACATATTCAGATGTATTTTAGAATTATGGTTTGTATTGTGGATAGTATCATTTATAGCTGGAGTTTCATTATAGAAACTATCACAGCTGTACAATATGCATCTCTCGTGTTACTGGAAGATTATGGGTTTTTTTTCCCCAGGAGATAACTAGAAAGTGAATGTAGAATGAGCTAAATTTCTATCTTGTCTTTTGTAGGCTTGGTCCTTTCTCCAAGATTACATTATTAGCTATAGGTGAAGAAGATACCTGGTTACTATTTATTGATCAAAAGAGTTTTAATTGGGATGTGCAGGGTAATTGGCAACATGAAAACCTTCTTGGCTTTGTTAGGTTGAAGGGTGAATAGGTTTGTGCTCATCCTTATATACTGCATTCCAAATTTCACTTTGACTGAAGTTTTTTGTAATATTTTGGATCATTTGTCATCTTACTTGATTGGGCATAGATTAGAAGGCAAAAGACCGTACCTCTGGTTCACTCTTATCTTGCTAAATTGCATCAGGTAGCTCAGTCTGTCTGTGAATCCAAATGTAAAATGATAGTGGACATGCATGTATTACTTGGGAAGCTTCTTTGAAAATCCATATGGAAAAGTGTTGCACAAGTGCAGGCTGCTTCCTGCTGGTAGAATATTGATCACTAAGAAAATCTAATGGCTCTTTCCTATGAAAGAAGTAGTGGGCAGTAAAGAATGTATGTCTTCTGGAAGGGTTACAAAAGTCTCCTCTTTATTATGTGTGCGCCTGTCTGTTAAAACATCTCTTTTTTTTTTTTTTAAAAATTTTTTTTTTTTTTTTTTTTTTTTTTTTTTTAAGAAATTTTTCTGTGCCCAGGTCTCAGAGTCATCCCTTGCAGTTGGCATGACTTGTTTGTCATGTTTGTTTGTCAAGAAGTGAAAAAAGGCAAGAAAATAAACTGTAAGAAAATATTTAGAGCATGTTTGTGACATCCGTGTCTTTCATGGAAGTACTCACTGTTTCTTTATGTTCAAGGTTATTCCTATATGCAAATTGCTGTTTATGTTTCTTCATGTTGAATATGTACTTACCAAAGCACTGTAAATGTATTCCTCATATAACTCCAGTCTCAAGATACATGGTATAGGCTTGACTTAGGTTAGTATGTGTGCATTTAAATGATGATGGTCATATTGTGACAACAAATGCTGCTCTTGTTCTGGTAAATTTGGATGGGTTTGGTAGTACCATTGGGGAGCTCTTGGATTTTAATAGCTTGTTTGAAATTGCTGGCCACGGAGAGAATACTCAAAGCTATATAAATAGTAAATTCTATAAGATTTTTTTTTTTAAATACCTTAGAGGAAATATTAACTACACAAGTATCTTGTATATTGTGTCCATCTTTATTTCACTCTTGCTGGGTTTTGCACATGTACCTGTAGGGTCCATAGGGGAGAATTGAAGGGGTTTTGTCTTCTCTCTGTAGTGTGTGATGACTTTGCACTGAATGAAGTATGCCTTAGATTTGATCTTGCAATGAAAGCATAATTATGAAAATATCTTAATGCCAGCTTTTGTTTCCACAAAAATTAAGAAATCACGAAGGCATAGATTTAATTGATTGGTTTGGGGGGGTTTTGGTGGGAGTTAAAACTTGTGACCACAAAGTTTTTAATTGTCAAGCAATTGGCAAATGGCAGAAAATGCTGTGAAGACAAGATTCTGTATAACCTTCATAAACAGTTTAGCCTTGATTCCTCCTATGCTGGCATGATCATGAAAATAAGTATTCAAAATGTCTGGTATGGTGGTGGATGAAGAGGGAGCAATAAACCTTTGAGGTTTTCATCACTGTGAAATACACAGAATTAAACAAATTTTAACTTAGTGGCTTTATATTTGATATGGAAGAAACTAAACTGCCTATTCAGCATGTCTTCAGAAATGTCACAGGGGAACACTTCTGAGACAGAGGAGAAAGGGACAGATCTTGCTATTTATTAAAAATAAGAAAAACGGTGCCCTAAACCATGAATGCCTTTTGTGTAACCTGATGTATGAAATACAAATCATTAAAATACAACCAAACCTTGAAGAGTGATGGTGTTTTGCAGGAAAAAAAATGTAACCCAGGAGTTTGCTTTTAATTATCTTGTCTTTTAGGTGATGATACGAAATTATATGCAGCCAAAATGTACCCACAAATTCAGCAATAAGTCTGCATATACACTCAGTTTTATAACTGTTGGTTTTCCTTTTCTTCCTCCTATTTTCTATGATGCAGTACTTGGTTAAATATATAGGTATTTCAAAAGAACTCTAGTTCTGAACTATCTAATGAACTATGCATTGGCTTTATTACAAGTATAGTATGATACTATTTTACAACAAAAGCTCTTCCCTGTAGATAGTATTTTTGTGTCAGACTAAATGCATAAATGTTGAAAATAAACACACATGGTTCATATTCAGTCAATTATAATTTACATATAGTTATTTCACTGATAATGGCTTTATTTTTTATCCTGAAATGTAGCATTTGTGTGCAAGTTTATTTTACTCTTTCAGCTTTTATAGAGAACATGTGCTGGGAAATGTTTGTATTTTGATTAATAACCTGCAACCAGTCTACTTGGTTAAAAGCATTTATTAATTGAAGCTATGTAGAAGGTAAAGCTGTCATTTAATATTTTGTTCAAAGGCAGTTGAAAGCTAAGTGAATGATTAATTCATTATATAAAACAATGCTTTGACTATATGGGTTTCTTGCATTTAAGTTCTGACACTGATAGTGCTAAGCCATCTCAAATGACTGTCTGTTTTAACCATAGTTTACATTAACAGTTTAAGTATAGCAGTCTAATGCGATATGATTTAGTTTTAAGTGTACTTTAACACTGTAAAATCTTCTAACAGTAGTATCTACAATCACTGAAACCTGTCATTCTAAAGAAAAAAGTAAGTTTCTCTAAATCAAAAGGAAGAACTAGCACATAATACTGATAGATTTAACTGTTTTTCAGCTCAGACTAACTCTGTGACAGTAGCGTTCTTACCACTCATATAAAGAGCAAATGTTGAGGATCAATAATATTATGAAGAAAACAAATTGTGTGGACTGTAAGAGACCAGGAAATATTGTTGTCCTTTTTTTTTAAGACAAATCCCTCTCAAGAGGGGGCTGTGGGAATGGAGAGTAGAATGTGGGTTTACTGACTCTTGTAATTTGCTTGCAGACTACTTGGATAAGAGTCTTAGTTTGTGTGTTATTTTGGGCTTAGCTGCAGGTTAACCTTTAATTAAAGTCGTATTTAAAATATTAAAGCATTTATTTTAATAGGCATTAGTGAAACACTTCAGGTTACTGTTAACTGTTCAACTTCTGTTTACTTGGTTTTCATGATTTTGTTTCCTGCAATGTCATTGTTTTGCCTTGTAAAATCATTTTGAGGTTTCCCACATCTGTAAAACTGCCTTTGTCTCAGACAGGTGAAGTGATGTTGCTGTTGCTTAAGAAAGGATGCTTTTTTTCACCTGCTGAAGGGGCAATGTGGTGTTCAGACCAGTCTCAACTGATCTCCTTTCTGAAGAATTTAAACAGTGCTGCTAGCAGTGATAGAAATCATAAAGATATATGGAAAAGCATGTAAGAAATGTTTTTTTCAGGGCAGATAAGACCTAGGTTTAACTTAAAAATTAAAAGAAAAAAATCAAACATTGAGAACATGGAAATGCTTTTAACAGATAAAGTAGGGGTGGGAAATACATGATTTTTTTTCCTCTTGCAGAACACTTCTGTGTTTTAAACACATCATTTCTCTTGAAGCAATTTCTTTGGTAAAGAGCCATACTGTTGGCCATGGGATTTAATTTTTGTCAAACCCACTCAGAAAGTAATTTTAAGTGGAACATTTTCCTCATCTACTGGTTTGTGATCTTAAGTAAAATTAAAAAAAATTCTTAAATATTTTCCTCTTAAAAACTATTTGGGCTGTTTTCATTTGATGTCTTTTTCTGAGACATAAATGAAACCTGAATGTGGCTGGGTAACTGGTGAGGTTGCCCAGCATGCTTAAGAGGAAGCAGATGCTTTGTTAGAGCTATTAAACCCCTTACCTAACATCAGTTACCAACTTACGCCAGAGTAGCATCATATTTCTGTCAGCCTTTTGCAGAATAAACATTTTGTAAATAGTCCTTGGAGCTTGCTCTCCCAAGCATCAGGAAGGTCGTCTTGCACCAAGCTAGAATTTACGCTTTTAAAAAAAAAACAAAAGTTGAAATCTGAATCTTCAAGTAAGGAACGACTATTTACCAAGTTCTATATATAACATACCTTTTAAAAGGAAAAAAAAATAGTTTTTCTGCAAAATAAAAAGGTTAGCTGCTAGAAGTACCTTCTTAGATGTGGGTGCATCTTGCCTAGTCATAAAGCGAATTGGTCTCAGCTAGTGTGCAGTATGGCCACACTGATGATGTGCTTTGTGTGTAAAGCACACAAAGCGCATCATCAGCCCAAATGCCTGATTATTCGTCAACTTTCTTGCAAAGGGATGGTCGCAATCCTGATTCAAGAGTAAGGAGAAAGGGCTGCCTTCCTTAGAGAAGAGACTGAAATTCTGCAGCGTAAATCCACAGTCTATATTGATCATAGCGGGGATGTAGTTGTGTTATATAACTTGAGCAGTCTAGTTCCAAGTGAGATCAGGTGTATATGTATGACTTTGCAGGAATATCGAAGTCCTCCCTTCATTCCAAAAAAAAAAGCTCAGCCCAGCAATGTTAATTGCAGTGGGCTTCATTTGCTTCAGTTAAGCAGCCAGGTGAGCGTGGCACCACTTGAGTTAGTCCTGATCGATGCCCTTCTAATTCAGAGCTTTGCATACGTGATTGAAAACCTGGGGTTTAGCAGGAATTAAATTACTGTCTGTAGAAATTAGGTGGGGAATTAGTATATGCGCTCATATGTAAATCTATTTCTAATCCAGGTTTTGCAAAATAAATGACAAGTATCAATGCTTACATTCCAGTGACCTGTGCAATGAGCACTAAACATAATTTATTTAGGTTTTCACACTTCATTGTGTAACCTTAATAGAGAGATACAAAGTACATAATGGGGACAGTCCTATAAAAGCTTTAAAAACCTGCCAGCCTTTCGTTCTCACAAATGATGTATTGGTTAAAACTGACCTTGATTACAACTTACATGGAAATGTGTTTATAGTACTGGAATAAATTGCATAACAGTTGGGAAAGACAAAGTTGTTTGGGTTTTTTTGCAAATTTTGAAGAAGATTTCACTATTCTAGTCACTAAGTTTGCATTTTCATATAAGTTCAGTTAGCATTTTTGTCAGAGAGTTTTGTCAGCAAAATCTTGGAAGGTAACATCCATTCAGGGACTCTGGCTGGGGTTTTTTAAATGTTTTTGTTTTCTTTTCTTTTTTTTCCTGTAACACTCTCTAGTTTCCTTTAAGATCTTAGATGCCAGTGCATTAAAGGAATAAAAGAATGTATTTGATGTATTTGGAAAGTAAGGAAAGAGGTTATTTTGTATCCTACGCTGTACTTTTCTTTTAAATCATTTGAAATGTAAATTGATGTTGATATTACAAAACTTAATTTATTGTTTAAAAGTGTAGACACCTCTTGAATGTATAATTTTTCTTTTTTATTTTTATAGGAATAAAGTGTTGGTTAATGTTTTCAGTATAGCTTTCTTGGGGTTTGGAACTGTTTCGAACAAAAATATAGCCACCATTTTATGTGTATTGGTTATATGGCTAATGGTGAAATAAAGCATTTTTTGGCTATATGGTTTTACTGTGGCTTATTCAAAAAGAAAGTAAGAATTAGATTTTTGACCTTTTTGATAGGAAAGAAATCATCTAAGAAATCACACGTGGATGCAGCTTGAATTTTATCTAAGCAATCAAGCTTGTATGGGAAGTGTCTGGTCTATACAGATACAGCGTGTAATTTTTTTCATAAATACCACAGTAGAAAAAGTAAACCAAGCAAGTCACAAATTCTTAGGTATATTTCACTTGCAACAAGTTTTATGAAAGAGGACTATCTTGATTAATTAGGTGAATACACCTTTGCAGTCACGTCATGCAAAGCCACATAACCAATTGTTTGAGTGCAGATTTTCTTTTTTGCTTGAGTGCAGATTTTCTTTTTTGCTCCTATGTGTGAAATCTGCAGCCTATCCTTCCTTTTGGGATTTCATGTGTTCTCAGGATACTCACCAGGCATGTCTGAGTAATCTTCTGTACCGTCTGTTGCCCCAAGGTGGTTGTCACGTTTTCACAACAAATCAGAGCCCAGTGATGCTGTTCTTGAATTATTTCTGTTTACATGCATATTAAAATGCAAGTTTATAAGTTTCAAAATAGAGAACACATTGAATGCAACACTAACAGATGGATAGAGTATTGACCTGAAAATATGTTTGGGATTTTGTTAAGAACTGGGACGGTTGTTAGCCAGCACTTTTTGCTGTTTACAAAGCATGGCTCTGCCTAGTGATTAGTCTTTTTAAGCTTGAGGCCAATCACCCTTCATGATGAAGTTATGAATTCAATGAAATCTCAGTGAAAGGAAGCACAAGGCCAAAACCAACTGTCTGGACAGCTCAGACATGGGATATGCATGCAGGTTGGAGTCTCTTATAGGTACATAGAGAGCTATCGAGATGAAGGTTGTGTTGGAAATCCAAATGAAGCAGTTTATGGAAAGATGTACTCGTATCTTCACAGCTTGATAGCAGGATAGGGTGCAGAAGGGCCTTTTGGAGGAGATAAGGCAGAAGGAAACTCCAGGCTTGTAGCTGTATCGTCAACGACTTGCGTAGCTGATTGCTAGAGGGGAGAAGAGGGTTTTAACTTGCTAAGTGTTACATGTGATTTTTGGACTTAATGCAAAGCTTCAAGGGGTTCCATTCCTCTGTACAAGGCAATCCTTTAAAATCCTTATGGTAATGGCTACGACACAGATGAGTGAGGTGCTCCACCAGGGAAAGTGACTTTATGTAGCTCAAATTACTCCGGATGACCAGTCACAGGCAAGAGAACCTCACTTTTAACAGTCTTGCTTGAATTTGTAACAATTGGGAATATAAATGTCAAAGGGCATTCACCAGTATATGTATAATTTTCATGTATAGCTTTTTCTTGCCATAGTTCAGTGATACAAACATTTTCAAGCAGTGGCTCAGTTTAGCTTATCTTCCTTGTAGTACTCAAAGTAAAATATTTTAACTAATATAATAAAAATTATCAATATCCGATTTCATCTTGATTTGGGATTAAGGGGTTTTTTTTGTCAGTCCTAGTATAATGTAATTAAATTGGATTTCATGTACTAAAAATTAAATATGCAAAGGTAGCATGTGCAAAAGCCAATTTGCTAAGAAAACTGGTTTCTTCATTTTGAGTGGCAAAATTCAAAGCTCTCAATTTGTTAAAATGAGCCCTGTGAGAATAACTGAAAGACATTTGGGGAAACTGGGGTCACTGCTGCTGATCTCTGGGTTCAGAGCCAGTTCAGATTCCTAGGTCCACCTTCAGGGATAAGGGGTACCAGTATTCTGCTGGAGCACGGTTAAAGACCAGACTTCTCTGTACACTTATGTGTGGCCTGTTGTGGCCTGACACAGCTACTGAGGAGCTCAAATACCTGCAACACTCTATTTTTTAGCAAAGGTGCTCTGATTTACTTCTCCTGTTTCATTGAGTTTAGCACCCAGCCACAAAAGATGCAACATTAGTTATAACAGGAACCTTTAAGTTCATCCATGCATCAGCTACAGTTTAAAAAATTAGATGATTGGCACTGATAGGAAAAGGTTTCCTCAGCACTAGCTGTCTCTCAAGCCCAAGGGTTAATTGCTCAAGGACAGTCAGGTTGCACTGGCACAAATGATGGTGTGAACTGGGGAGTCAGATGGTAATAACAAGATGGAAAGGTGTGTAAAAAGCCTCACTGTATACTTGGATGTAGCCCAGAGTGCTGTGGGAATAGGAATACTGATTGCTAAGGGGTTTGTTCCTGCTTAAGTGTAATTTTGGCCTTCAGAACTTTCTGTGTCAGTACAAATGTCGTGTTCTTTTAGACCTGATAAATCCTCATTTAAATACTGAATGTTATTCCTTGCTAAGCAGTTTGTCCTTTTTGAGCATGAGAGTCCTCATCTCTGATCTGGATAACTCTGCTCATGCATGTTCATACAAATGTCATGGAAATGTACTGTAGCTCTTTAGCTTTGCATTCAATTATACAGATTCCAAGTTAGCATAAGCTCGCTGGCTTCAAATGGGGCCAGCTTGGTTATGTATAATACTTATGTATAAGGATGCAGTGACTCCAGCCTTCTGGTTACGTGCCAAAAACTGAAATACCTTTTTGCCTATGAAGTTACTTCTTGTTGTCTCCTGACTGGTTGTGAGTGTTAATTTTTTTTTTTTTTTTCAGAAGAGTTAAGGCTGTAGTATTTTAATCTGTGCTGCTGGGTTGATTTTTTGTTTGTTTTGTGGTGGTTTTTGTGTTTTGGTTTTGGGGTTTTTGTTTTGGTTTGGGCTTGGTTTTTTTAGTTTTAGAAACACTATTACAAGAAAATCTCCTCACATTGTATTGCTGGATACACTTGCATTTTGAATAGAGTATGTTGTTTTGTCCTCTGTGAGAACAGCTCGCAGTACTGTGATATTGCACCTCTGCTACCTCAGTAACTGCCTGCTCTATCAAATGAGATGTCAGTGCATGGGCAAATGTCTCAAGCTGTCTCAGGCACCCAGCTGGGAAAATGCCACCTCTATAAGAGCTCTTTCTTATACAGTGAATAATTCCCCTACTTTGGTAAGTAAAGCAGGATCTGAGGAGAAATAGAACTTCCAGCTGAAGGAAAGTTAGGACTGAACACAGCCTAGATGCTATGCAGGAAACCTATGGAACCCAAGTGTTATTAGACCTTCTGCAGAAGCCTGGAGGAAAACCATTTACAAGGAGCTTCCTACGCTTCTTCCTCCTCCCCATTCCACTTGGATTTTTACTGAGGAAAACAGACTCTCCATCTTCAGTCCCTGTGGCAGGAAGTGCCACAGCCAGTCTGAGCTCCCTTTGGAGTGGGAAGGTTTCTTCACTCCTACAAAGTCATCTGTTCTTTCATGGCCTGATGCAGGTCATGCTGTTTTTTTCCTGTTTGGCCTCTGTTATTCAACTTCACCCTCTACGGCAGCCACTGCTCAGAACTGGCCTGGCTTAAAACTCCTCAGCTGTGAAACTAAGAAACTCCACCTTGCCCAGTGCTCTTACAGGAGTCCTAAAGATTTGTTTAAATGGCATTACTTTCAAATATTCTCTCTTTGTCAAGATAGGATAGGAAGGGGGTGTATACAGAGAGAGATAGGTGTGTATTTGAACACATATATAGAAGGTGAAAAGAGAACATCTAAGTGAATAAAAGTAGCTCCAAAAATGGGCAGAGAACACATACATTCAGTTTGACATCTCAACCATAAACAGTATTAAAAAGGGTCAGTCTGAAATGAAGCTGGCAATACAGGTAATATAAATCATGTATAAATAAGGAGTGGGGTTTTCCTAGCATAGTACAATAGTTTTTGTACTAAAGTAAAAACTTGATGCAAACTACTGAAAAAAATCTGTATATAACCTGGTTTTATTTATATGCATAGGATTTTGCTTTTGTAGATTCCTGTGATACATGCATAATTTAATACTTCAAGTAACACTGAATCTTGCTTGCTTTATTGCCATCTGTGTAAACTGTTTACTCTTTTGCCATTACAAGGTAATGTAGATTGAGGATTATTTTAAGGGTAATGACTTAGGAAAGTGATTTTCTGGTATTTTAGGGAGTTTAGATGGCAGAGAATAAGGAAAATAAAATGTTCTATGTAGCAATAGTTACATTCAGTGTATATTCAAGCACTGGTTTATAGATCATGCTTTTTGCCCTAATCAAGACAATTATTATTTGAGTTTATATATAATCTGGTACATTTGGAGTGCTTGATGCTGAGCAAATAACTATCAAATGCAATCCCATTTCCAGTGAGCTTTTGGGTTAGTTCAGATGGAAGACAAAACAGTTTATACATGCACAGTCAACCAAGTGATGGTATATAAGGAAACAGGGGTGTGACATCCCCCTTCCAGAAGGGTTAAATATGGGAAAAATTAACTACCTTTCTTTAATAACTTCTCAATAAGAGAAATGAAGCAGATATAATTTCAGCAGATATTTGAAGAGTAGAAGTTGAGCTGTGTGAACTGATGGAGTTACCAAAGCATCCAAGTGCAAAGGGAATGATACTGCATGGAACCATGGATTATCCAAATATAGCAAGCAAGAAAGCAGAAAGTTGTAGAAACTGGAAATACAGCACTGGCAACATGCCTTGAGAGGAAGCCCACAGTTCAGAGCCCTCTCTGCAAAAATAATTGAAACCCTGGGCAAAACCTTGTTCTCACTGTGTTCCTACTGCTTCATAGAAATTGGTCCTCGATGGAATTGTGCTAATTGTTTAAAATTCTTACAGAAAAAGGTCTTGGTAGATTTCATGCATTCCCTGTTGGGGGCAGTGGGGGGAAGTAGCAAGAGCTGAAGTTCAGCAGAAGAGGATACATTTTTGTGTAGCTCCCCACAGATGAGGTACTGTAAGTGTCTTGTTGCCAAGCAAAGTTTGTTTTACAGTCGTGTGAGATGCAGTTATTTGTGTCTTTCTCCCAAGGTTAGATGCAGAATCCCATGGCCACAGGGCAAAACTGTTGGATGAGGGAAGAGAATTTGAGGGCCAAGTTGTGGTCCTCTGCCCATGCCAGGGCTGATGCCAGAATTCCCAGGCTGACTACCAGAATCATTTAGCCATATTCCATGGGATGCCCCACCTGTGGAAAAATACTCTGTTGAGTGCTGTACTAGAGGATTTTCACACTAAAAATGATTGGATTGCTAGCTGTGGCTGGTGGCAAGGAAGCGATAGGTTTGGATGGCTGCATCAGGACTAGGCAGTTTACAAGATGGTGAAACATTTGGTTCTCCCAGGATAAATTTTTCTCAGCCTTCTTGAGTGTGGCCAACTCGCTATCCTCTCAAAAAGAAGGATTCATTGCAGAGCTGCACTCTGCTCCCCCTCTAGCAGTGACTGTCCCTTCCTTATCCTAGTTTGCTCTCCTCCACCACTGACAACACATGTGCCTCCCCTGCACATGCAGCATGCACTGCTAAATTCTGGTCATGCTGAGTGGGTAGAAGTGGGTGAGTTGCTGTTGTGCTGGAACAGATGGTGTCTGCAATGCAGCCACTAGTTATGTTCATGTGTTGTAGGAGGTTGCTAAAGGAAAAGGGGAAAATTTAGAGTTTTTGTTGAAAAGGTTGGTTACTTTTCTCTTATTTATTGAAATGGGAACAATTGGAGAGTTGAGGTTAGTTTGCTGGGTTTTTTCAGTGGCCAGTGAAAAAGTGGTTGTCAGTTGTTTGGTTTATTTAGATGACATTCATTGAGCCAGAGGAATGAGAAGAGGAATCTAACCAATGATTTTTTGTGTCTTGATAGCTTTCAAGTACCCAGATTTCTGAATCACAGTCCACATCTTCCAGGTGTTCCCATCTTGTTCTGTTATGTCCCCATCACTTACTGCAAGCAAGACCCCTACTCAGGTCACTTGCCACTCATACCATGCCTGCCCAGCCTGGTACCACGGCCTGGAAGCTTGCCACTTTCCCTCACAGCAAAAAGTTGCAGCCACCCACTAGGTCTCACCTGTGGATCCCTGAAATTTCTCAGTCTCCTGCCTCTCACCAGAACTTCCCTAGGCCTACATGTCTGTCCTTAGGCAGCTGCAGCACTCAGAATCTCTTTACCACCCCCTGCCCCGGGGTCTGACATGCTGTGCCCCTGTCCTTGGAAATGCCCCTATCCATGTGGGGTAATAATTCACATATGTTGTGTATGGTTCACAGCTTAATTTTTCTTGCTGAGTGGTGTAAAGTATTTATTGGCTGGTTTCACATATTAGATCTCTGCCTGCACCTCCCTACACTCAGCTGCGTGTGGATGGAGGCTGACAACTCTGCCTTTATAAAACCTTTCCTTGCTCAACCCCATGACTAATGCATGTAATTATTTTTAAAACAGCTCTGGATGCCACTGCAGTACGCTTTCATGTGCACACAGAAATGTGTATTTACATTCATCTGGCGCTTGTGAACCCCAGGTTTCCTTGTAAACCTTATTCTTACTGTGCTGTTTAAAGAAATATTTCATAGCACCTGTGTTATGATGGGCAGCCAGCTCGAGTGATCTGGATGGCCAGACATACAAAGAAGTGAGTGTAAAATACACAAATAAAGAGAAACATTTAAAGAGATTTCATTTCATGGCACATTATTAAGCTCCTGTATTACCAAAATCCCCCGAGGTTGCTCTGTTTCACTCAGCAACCAATTATTTCTCCTTTCCAAACCTAACTGTATGTGGAAAAAAAAACCTCAGCTCAAACCCAAAATAATCGGGAGGGGATCACAAAAAATTCCCAAACCAAGCCCACAAGCTTCTCTCAGATTTTATATTCTTGTATGTCAATGTGTTAAAAACTAGATTGGTTTGATGTGGGCTTTATTAATGAGTTGGTGAAGTTGGTTGCTTGTAATATGTTTGCTTACTGCATGTTCACATATAATTAGATAATTTGTTCCAGTGCTTTTCTAGGAATTGCAATTGAAGCCACTTGCTCTCTTATTGGACATTTAAGTAATTTTTTTAAGGACCATTTTGCTCTTCTGTTTTCCCATTATCCAGCACCATTCTGCCTCCAAGTGCTCAACAAAAAATTTCTGGTCATTCTGACATGTTCTCCCATAGGCTGATGAGCACTCTGGGTGCATTTCCTCAGGTCTAACCAGTTAAACAAGCTTTCAGGCATTTTCTACCTTTCCAGAGTACTCTATGGCTTGTTCTCTTCTGGTGTCGTCTTGGCTCTTTTACCCTTTTTCTCTGGGTGTTATTCTTCTGCCCATCCACATCCTACCTTTGTCCTTTTCAGTGCAAAGTAGCATGAATTGCTCCACTCCTCAGGGCTAGCTGCTCCCTTCCCACGGAGAAGTGATCTCTCTTGTCTTGCTAATGTATTAATTTACATACTTTCTTGGTAATATTGCAATTCTCTGGGCCTGTTCTGTGTCTTCGGCCTTTGATTTTACCCTTATAAATTCATGCTTTTCCATCACGCTTCTCCTGAATAGCTTACCTTATGTCCTATTTTTCTATTCTTCTCCAGTTTCAGGCTGTTACATAGCTCCTAGCAGAGCCAAGTTGCTCTCCTGCTATGCTTCCTCCGCACTGGCAGAGCATGTGTGTGTGCTTTTAATACTGTTTCTTCAGAGAGCTACCCATCCTCCGAACCTCCCTCTTCCCTTTAACTTTGCAGAAAATCGTTCCCATCATATCCCAAGTAGCTCTTGAATCTCTTGCCTGTTTCACAGCTTTGTTCTGGGAAAGGAAAAGGCTACCAAAGTCTTCAGCTAATGGCTTTTCTTTTTTCCCAAAGAAAATAAATTAAAACTCTATACCTAATGCTGCTTGTTAGATGACCTGACGCAGACCTCTCGTGTGTCCTGGGCTGCTTCTTCCATTTTTCTTACTAAGTAGAGACTTCTAAGTTTATCCTGTGTCCTGTCAGAATAAAAACAATATATATACTAAAAAAAAATTAATCATGGACATACCAAACTAATTATTTTATTCTTTCTTGCCCTTTCTAAACAGCTATAAACTTATTCCATTATAGTCCAGTCATGGGGGTCACCTATCAAGCTTTTGGTATTCCATTTGCTTTGAAATCAATTGCTTTAACTCCTTTACAACTGGTCTGTTTGTTTTGTAAAGGCGAGTTTTCCTCAGAGTGTTTCTATTTTTAAAATAAATTTTAAAAAATAAAAGTAGTAAGTTTTGCTAAAAATTAATCCAAGGCAATTGTTGGCTTTCTTTGCACTCTTAGTGCACACATGACATGGAGCACAGAGGGAGCCTGATACAAAGGGATGGGAGAAGCCTCTGAGTGTGGCAGTGAGACAGGGAAAGCATCATTGTGTCAGGGCAAGAGGACAGTTTTGAGAAAGAGGGGACAGGACATCCTCTCTGAACAACCCTAACCTCTGTTCATATTTAACAAAAAAACCCCAAACTCCCAAACAAACTAACTAACAGAAAACAGCCCACACCAAGAGCTCTGACGGGGTTCATTCATCCAGGCCTTTGAAGAAACACACAGCAAATGGCTTGACATGTCCTGCTCACCACCTGAGCCTTCCAGCTCTCCTGAGCCCTAACACTGCCACAGCTTTAGCTCAGTGCAGACTCCCGAGGAGGCTCCCTTGCTCCTCGGACCACATCTGCTGCTGCTTCCTGAGGATGGAGGAGGAAGCCCAACAGTGACTGATGCAAGCATTGGCGATGCAGCTGGCAGAGAAGCCTGAGGGAGCTGCTGTATCTGGTCTGTATCATGCCACAGCATTTAGCTTGTAGCTGTGCCTGTTCTGAAGGCTGCCCATCAGAGCTGAGAAGCGAAGCAAGTGGTTCTGCATTTTTGTTGTTTAACCTCCTCTGTTTAGCTGCAGCTAAGCATAAAACCCCAAACGGTTTCAGAAGGTTATTGTGAATTATGGGGATGTTTTCTTTTGCTTTGCAGCCCACAGCATTGATTAGCTCAAGTAAAATATGTCATCGTGACATTTTATCCTCTTCCTTGAAAACGGATCAAGGCAATTAGCAGGCTGGAGAAGCAAGTTACCTCAGCTGCATCCTGCCTCACCAGGGGCTCCTGTGAAATCTCTTGGCACTTTGGGGCTGCTTGGATTTTATATGTGGTGTGTTGTTGGGGGTTTTTTTGCACATCAGTTTACTACTCCTTATGAATCCAAGAACAACAGAGATGGATTTCTGTAGCCACCATGCCTCCCTTTCAAGGGGGCAATGTGGTAATGCATGTAGTGATTGTTTAATGCCCCAATACATCTTTTCCCTCAACTGGTGATGAAGCCGTGAGCTGAGCAGCAGCTCTGTGCACTAAAACCCACTTGCTGTCCAACCCACCTAGCCTGTCTGCCAGCAATTCCTGATGGATAAAACAGGAAGACTACTTTGCTTGCTGCTTTCGAAGTGCAAGGTGGTATTCTGAAAAGTGACCCAAATGACTTCCATTGCCATTTCTGTTGGATAAATTGGGCTTTCACAGTTATTGTGGAAAGTGCTAGCTATTCACAGGAGTAAAGAACTTCTCACTACAAGAAAGAATACTTCCAATAAAAATAATGATCTTTAGTCAATCCAGATATCATAATGCTTCCTGAATTATATTTTAGCTTTTACCAGGCAGGCTCTCTTTCCTGACATTGCCCACAGGGAGCAGCAGTCTTCCTCCTACCTTATACCCGGTGAGGAATGCTTTGTGTGAGCCTGAGTGAGGGTCCCAGTGACCAAAAGAGACCAGTCTAAAAAATTACAAGGTACAGCTCTTATCAGGCCCTCAGTGGCACTTACAGCTAAAACCGGTCCAATATTATTTTTTTTCAACCCCACTTTCATCTCATTTTCCATGAAAACTATTAACAATGTGACTTTTTTCATCAAATGTTTTCCCTCAGGATAGAAATTCATTTGCTGCCCTCTTGAAATTCTTGTTTGTTAGACCTCAGGGGAGGAATGCAATATCTGAGCCTGGGATACTGCAGTAGCACATGTACAATATTCTGACAAGCAATTGGAAAGTGAATCTATTGTATTTGCATCTCACAGCAGCTGACATTAATGTGCAAAGTTAAAATGAATCCAAGCGATATCATAGATTTATGATCAATACTTAAACAAGTTGTTTACTTAGTACTCAGAAAGGCTAATGATGATTAGTTCTGTCTGGAAATATGCTGGCCTGCAATAAGTAACATTTTTATCTCCTTGCATAAATGAATTATGTCTTAAAGCAGTGAAGGGCTTAAAAAGTAAACAAAATCTTTCCTTCTAGCTGTGTATATGCTTCTGGAAGCCTTAGAGACAGTCTGTGGTTTTTTGTTTTTTTTTAACAGCAATAAGTGCTTTGAAAGCTAAGCCTGTTGGAACACTTGTGCAAGCAGCCATTGGAAAGAGCAATGCTGTGAACAGAACAGATCCAGAGCAGCAGTTTCAGCCTGGCATGGCCATTACCTGAATTGACTGCTGAGCAGTGCAGGCCCTTGTCCCTGCATTTGTACAAGTGCTGAGTTGTTCACCAGAGCCTGTGAGTGGGAATGGAGGGCCTCTGTGCTCCCTCTCCTTCCCCCTTTCTTTGCCTGGTTTCTAGACACACACAGTGCTTTGACACAGCACGGGTGCATGTGTATCCTGAGGCAGCACATGGGGGGTTCACAGAATCCCTTAGGGCTCCTTATTTTCCAGTCTCTGTGCACTTTGTGCCTGAAACTGGAATAACACTGAAGGAAACATCTGCCTCTGGGAGATGAGCAGCTCTCACAGCAGTGTGGCACCCATTAAATGGATGCTTAGGCAACCCAGGTTAAAATATGTCCTTAGATGAGCATTTTCCCATCCAGTGGAGTGGGATGCCATTTTCCCAGCTACAGCTGGTGCCCAAGTTAATTCAGCAGCTCTTACGAAGGGACTTGCCAGTGTTTGGTCCAGCCAACCCTCTGGTTAGAGAGGAACACTGAGAGGAGAGGCAAGACACTCTGGACCAGTGCACCAAGCAGAGCTGCAGCAAGGCCAGGGACATCCCCTCTGTGAAGGGCAGAAGGGGCTCCAAGAGAGTGCCTATGAAATGCTGCCAGCAGGTAAAGCCAGCCGAGCTTTGAGCCTGGTGTGCGCAGTGTTGCACTCCTGGGAAGCTCCTCAGCAGCCCTCAGTGGTGGGATGGGCAGGGGAAGGCAGGGGGTGAGCAGGGCCACTGGCACCTGGCAAATGTCAGAATCCTGCTGGGAAGTGGCCGCTGATTAAAAAGGCTGTGAGAGTGGAGAACACAGGTTTGCTACTCACGAGGATCGTTTCCTAGAGCGGAGGCTGCTTGAAAGGAGGGAAGAGCTGGCACTGCAGACAATGCTGGGGATGTTGCTATGGCCACCAGGAAAGTGGAGAGGGGGGCATACAGGAGTGCAGAGTGGTGGTGATATGGCAGCTGCAAAGCAAACCTCTATTAATCATCCTGGGGATCGTTCCTGCTGATCAGCAGCACAGAGCAGCCCAGCCTGCAGCTGAAACCTCTGAGGAAGTTCTCCTGTTGTTTTGCTGCATGTGAGCACGGCACCCGTGCTGGTGGTGTAGACGTGTAAAGAATGTGTGTGTGTGTGAGTGTATGCACGGCCTGTGTCTGTGTCTGCTGCTGCATTGTTGAAGGGGAATTTAGTTAAAAACAGAAGCTACGCAAAATTTTTTGCCTCCTTTGGTCCTCAGTAAGGTGCTGCTAGCCAAGTTGGTACAGTCTCTGCTACAGTGCACTGGGCTTGCATGTAGCTGGAAAAATGTTTTCCATTCCCATGTATTATTCACTGTAAGATTTGAATATTTTATCTAAGGCAGGTTCTTGATATTCACTTATATTCACTTTCTCTTTCTTTCCCTTTCCTCCCCCACAGCCCAGAGAACAAGGTGAAAATACAAAGTCAGTATCTAACTTGCCTCCTGCAAGCAAGGAGAGTGAGAGATGCTGATGGAAGCTGGCTGTAATTGGAAACAACTGTTGTATGGAGAAGGCAAGGCTGGGAGAGATGTAAAAAGCCATTGTGCTTGCCTCAGTGCTTAGAAATATGTGCATAATTTATTCCTGGGATGAGAGGTGCCACTGTTGAAGAAAGGGATGCAGGCAGCAGAAACATCTTCTCTGGGAGGTTTTCCTGCATTAAGTATCCTTTAATTTCTATTTCTGCTGCATGTAACATTTCGGCACATAACAGGGGACGCAGGCTCAAGTTTAAGAACAGTGCCTGAAGGTGACACATCTCTCTACAGCTTACAGCCAATCCTACCTGCTGGCTTTAGTGACCGCTGTGGCTTCTGTAGTGCTTGAGAGAGAACTCTGTCACTAGGATAGGAACTGGACACACCACTTGATCCCATGTAATCACGAGAATTTCTAAGTGGTAAATGCCTCTTGTTGTGCCAAATTGCCTTGCCACTTCTAACTGCAAAACCCTCCTTGGGCCAGCGGGTAAGCAAAGAGGATTCTTAGACAGCTCAGACAGCAAGTTTTACTGATGTTTTGTAGCCTCTGCCACTTAATGTGATGGCTTAGTTTATTGAAGTGCAAGGCTAGAACAAGCAAATAACCCCTGCAAGGCCCTGCAAATGGCCAGCTCTAATCAGCAAGGTGGTCGTGGGCTCATCTCAAAGCTCTGCTTGGCTGGCAGTTGTGTCCCTAGGAAAGGAGGGGATCCTAGAAGCTGCCCAATCTTACATGTGGCATGAGACAACCTAACAGCCTCCCAGCAATTTCCCAGAGAAATCCCAGCACTGTGGAAGTCAAATGGCTTCAAAAAAAGTAGAGGGGTTTTCTTGGGTCTTAAGCCAGACCTTTCACGTTTTTGTTAGTCAGGATGTTCAGAACAGAAATGCTCTGCTTTGAGAACCTGGGCTTTGTTCTCTTACCGGGTCTGATGCCATTTTGGTATCCAAAGAGCAATCATCAGCATTTCTGTAGTATCCAGGACAGATTCCCCTCCACTGGCATTGGCAGATGTCACTGGTGGGTTTGCTGACTTGATGCAAGTGGAGAAAACCCACCCCTTGCTTTTTTTGTCCTGTGTAAAGACAGCAAGCATTTTAAAATGCATAATTTTTTTGGCTATAATGTGCCAGCTGGACAAATGTGCTTTCTGTTCCCTCCTCTCCCCTCCCCTCTGACACCTTGCTGGGCATGAGGATTTGCTCTGTTTAGTTCAGTGAATAAGTTGAAGAGGTGTGGGCTTCTTCGCTCATTGGTTTTTCTCATCTCCATGACTTTAGTTGTGGCAGCTGGTCTTCTGGAGCCTGCACAGTCTTGAATTACAGCAGTTATCAGGTGTTCAGACTGCAAAGTCAGCTCAATGCTGAAGAACTGAACTGGTGTCTGGATTTTCCTTAACTGGTGGAGCGCCAAACACTCTTTGGTAGCAGAGGTGGCTGCTTGCAGGAAATAACTCATCGGTAACTTTTGAGTGCTTGCATCACTCTTTTCTGTGCAGCACCTCCTCTGCTCCCATTATCTCTCCCAGGCACTAATCACTTCTTCTTTTCTGACCTTTTATGTCTCCCTTCTCCCAGCAGACCCAAAAGAAGTTCTCAGCACAATGTGCTGATATTCTGTGCTCTCCTTAAAATTCACAATGCTGAGTAGCCGAGCAGCTGTACAAGGAATGAAACACAGAGCTGGGTCCAGCTCCTCAGTGCTGGGAAATGTGATCATGGGATTTTTTCTAGTTACAAACTCTTTCACTCCCAAGCTGCCTTCATGCTGCAGCTGCACAAGTGGTTACAAGCTTCACTGTATAAACATTCTTGGTTTTTCTAACAGGGAAGTATTGCCATGAAAAGCTCAGTGTTGCAATGGCCTTTCACAGAAGCACAAATAACCTTTCAGAGAAAAAGTTACACATGATAGGATTGCAAAGCTGATACCTTGTCCTTGTGCAGTTCCAGGTAAATGTAGGGGGTCCTTGCAAATGTGCCAGCCTTTCCACTTGAAAAAAACACTTGTACTTTTCCTCCTGTCACTGAGCCAAACTGTAGCAAACCTCTGGTTTACCCTTCTACTGAAGCAGACCAGATTATCAGCTGCTCAAAGCCCATCTTCTTCTATTTATATGCATTTACTAACTTTAGAGCAAAGGTCATCTCAAACCATGTACAAAGGAACGCTGTTCTGAAAGAAAGTTCATTCCTTTGAGCTCAGAGTTGTGGTTTTGAAGGTTTTCTGTCTAAATAATGGGAATAAACCTCCCAGCATGCTCCCAGATCCATGTAGTGATTTCTCTCAAAAGAAGAATTCTTTATTAAAAAAATAAGGAAAGAAAAAAATATTTTAAAGCTCCAATCTCTAACAGTACAATATTTTTTTGAAGATTAAAAATTTGCTCATTAGAAATAGACAATCTAACAGGGCCACCTAGTGATATCCCCAGTGACAAGGCACAGCAAGGACCATGGCAGATCCCAGCCTTATCACCAATCTGCTGCCTGCCGGCGAGGAGGAGCCAAGAAAGACAAGCTGGTGCCCGTGTTCCCAGGCACTCTGGGGTCCCCATCAGAAACTGACCTCACAGGTCTCTTTACAGCATCTTGGCTCAAGTGGAGCACCTGGTCTGGATGGACTAATGCTGTTTCTAGAGGGAGGGAACCAATCATGGGTGTTGTGAAACAGCCTGCACCAGAACCCACCTCCCAAATCTCAACACAACACCTTCTCTGGAAAGGAAGGTTACCACATTGTTCCGAGGCAAAATTGTTGACAAAACCCAGGTGCTTTTATACTTTTTTCCCTTTTTTTAAAAGGCTATCTGGCAAACCATATAATCACTTTATTGCTTTTTGCTGCCTGATTTCTCTGTGCCTGTAAGGGCAGTGTAGTTATCATACTTCAGGCTGCAACTTTGCATGAAAAGCTAGGCACTTAGCTACGCTTCAAGGAAGGCCCTTTATTTCTCCTATCAATTCCCCAACAGCCAGATGCACCTCACCTCCTTACTCATAAAACTGTAAGTGTGGTAGGGTTCATGCCCAAGGAAGCAAGAAAAAGCCTTGAGACAACAGAGTTAAAACATTGAGCAGATTCACTGGTTTCTCATGGAACTCCCATGTGGGCTGTGTAGCTGGACACTGTGCTCACCTTTTGCAGGAATACAGGTGGGTAAAACCACCTTGGCTGCTCACCCTGTGAGCATTTGTGGCAGGGCAGTTATAAGCTCATTCAATGACTTAGGTGGGGACAGGCCTCGAGGTTTTCACCTTTGCAGAAGTTGGCAAATTGGCCTAAGAGAGCTTCAGTGTGTATCTTCTGCTAGGAGAAAGCTGGGCCAGGTCAGCCGAGGCAATCTGTTTTGGCAGCCCACTGTTTCCTGGGACTGTGGGAATGTGTGCATGTTTTCCAAGGAGCAAATTTGGTTTCAGTGATCATCTGATGAAGCCCACGCTTCATGTGCAAGCTGCCTTCATCAGGCACGACCAAGGGCTGGCAGTGCCTACACTGAGACTTGGCAGGGGCTATGCCAGGGGTTTCTACTGCTCTGACAGGTCATGGGGGCTTTCTTGGGCCCTGCTGACAGTTTATCACATCATTATCAAGGAGGCTGATGAAAATTCATTCAGCTGTCCTTGTTCGGGCTGTTACATTCCTTTCTTCTATGACTCACAGCTCAAATAATAGCATAGGTCTGTGTGTGTCACATTTGCACACAACTTGTACAGATTTGCAAGTGTAAAGATGTATGTGTCCTGGACTTTATTCAAACTTGCTTTTAATTATGGGGAAATTGAAATTAAACAGTCTTCAGAGTCACTTGCTCCACAAGAAGGCAGAATCTCAAAAAATGAGCAGCTTCACTCCATGCTCTCTTTGCCTCTTTACACTAATATTTGCAGAGGAATATTATGTTTGATCAGATATTTTTCATTACTTAGAACAAAATCTCCACCAGTAAATCTTTAAAGGGATTTTTTTTTTTTTTTTTTTTTTTTTTTTTTTTTTTTTTTTTAAATCTGAGTTTTGGTCCTAGAAAGATGCGATAAAATCCCTTCGGTTTTCCAATGCACATGGAAAAATGCACAGTCACCCTCTGTTTTGTAGGACAATGGAGCAGCAGAGGTGGATGCAGACTGATTTGCCCAGGACTGGTTCAACAGCTGCGGCAGGCAAATGACCAGGACCCTGACTCTGTGGCCTGCTCTAGGAGCTGGAACAAGACTCGGGGCTGTGAATGGTATGCATGAGTCCCATCAAGTCCTCCTAAAGAATAGTATTTTCCATGATTTCTGGAAAATTATTCATCTGGCCAGCTGTTGTCCAGCATGTGCTGCAGTAAGTATGATGCATACTTCTCTCTTCTGTCTCTTGCCTGTAGGAACTGCTGCATCTGGGCTCTGGGACCTCAGAGGTACCTGAGCATGTTCAGGGTGCGCTGTAGGGCAACCTTCAGACCTCAGGTGCCACACAGCTGTAAACAAGCAGCAGTCACAACTTTTCCTATTAAAAGTTGTACTGGGGCACCCAATACTCATCATTCACAACATTCTAAATGCCAATGTAATAACCCAGATATGTGATCTCAGATCAGCTTCAAATATTTTGCATCAGAACAACACAAGCTGATTGCTTTTCCCTCCATTCATTCAGTTTTATTTCTTCTAGGTAAGCAGAATTGCAAGAGCTGGATTTGATATTTGGCTGACAGTTTCACACAGCCTGATGGGGCTGATGCAAATGAGGTGCATGGATTGTAATCATCCCTGCAGAAAGAAAGACGGAAATGTGGCATGTCACAACTATGAGAGGTATGGAATCACCACATTGCTGGGGTCCTGTGCATCTCCCAGGTCCATACGGAGTTCAAGCAGTGGTTAAGACCTATAAACTCCAAAGCAGACAAGGCCTTTGACTGTGTTACAAATTAGCCATGAAATGCTTCTCTTTCAGTGGCTTTATGCACAAACATCACTGCTGTTTGTTCAGTGATCATAGGAGATATCGCTCCTGGACTGCTGTTGTTTATGTGGCAAGACAAAACCACACCCTTCATGCTGAGAGATGTTCTGCAATGCTGCAGCTGCCACAGTCAAACTCTGGCTGCACCAGGAGAGACTGCCCTGCATCATGGGCTGGGGCAGAGGAAAGCGGAACATGAATCCCTGTGAGAAGTCTTGGCATTGTATCATAAATGAGCTACTGGACTTGGGCTTGAATGCCTGGGTTTAAATCTATTCACTCAAACACAGCACCTTCCTTTCCCTCGGAGCAGCCAGCTGCTCAGTGTCTGCCACAGCAGCGCACCAGCCTTGCAGTGAGATGCCATGCTGTGGGTGCTGGTGGAAGGGCTGAGGGACGTGTCCTGCTCTGCTGCAGGTGTGCTCGATAACCCCAATAAAGGAGCAAGGTCAGTAGGCGGCAATGCCTGAAAGCTGGACAGAGAGGCCCTTGGGCACCTGGCTGGGTGTGAGGGGAAGGCAGGTGGGCAGGAATGGAGACCTGTGACTCCTGTTGGCTGAGGTGGAGTTGCCCCAGAGCTTCTGCCCATTCATTCACCTTGTGTCTGTTCTTTCACCAGCTGTAGTCGGC
>VZTE01000270.1:11817-26268 GCA_013397775.1 Eulacestoma nigropectus
CCCAGTGTTGTTGATTTGGAATTAAGGATTCCCCCCCCCCCCACAAAATGAAGTTTTTCAAAGGAGAGTGGTATTTCTTTTAGAAAAAGACCCTACAGGACCCACTCAGACTGTGATTCTAGGCCATGTTTTACACAAAATTCCTATCTTCCTTTCTCTTGATACACCTCCTTCCCTGGGATTTATTCCTAAAGCACTCCCCAAAGGAAAACCACCTTTGCTGAATTGAGATTTTTCAAATTTGCTGTCACTTTTGGAACTATAATTGAAATCCCAAATCGTGTTTCCCTTCTGTAGAACTTCAGGAAAACACAGCTGGTGATTTTGAAATACAGTTTTAGCTTGAAAGAATGGGAACTTAATTTTACATTTTACGAATGACTGGTTGTCTCCAAAACGTTCACAAAAGGGGATTTCACATCTTAGGGAAGGGAATCACTGTCTCTGCCCTGTAATTGCTGCCTGAGAGTTCTACACCCTTCTCGAATTTCCTCTCCTGCCCCCAGTGCCATCATTCCCTGTCCAGCTATTCCCAAACCCACCCAGGCAGGGTCATGTCCCACCGCAGTCCTCGGGCAGGTAAATCATTCTTACTGCTGCTTTCCAAAGCAGGAACACACCTGTCTGCAAATCCTGCCCAGCAACACAAATGGGAGAATCTGAGGACATAGAAAAGAGAATTTTAAATATATAATCCATCTGGGAGTAAACCTTTCTGTGCTCAACAGGCACTGCTCTGATTTGGGATGTTTCCCCCCAGACACACCCTTGCACGTGCACTTTGCACATCTGTTCCTGCACCGAGCACTTCTGCTGTGGCCCGTGCCCAGAGCAAGGAGCTCCACGTTGGGTTTACCAGGATTAAATCACAGGTTCACTTTCAGGGCTGAAGCGCCCAACATCTCTGGGACCCTCGAGCCCCTGCCCGCGGCGTCGCAGTGACGCTGCCCCGAGGGCGATCTCAGCCCCACGACCAGGCACCCGAGGCTCCCATCCTGCCCTCTCCAGCTCCTGCCTTTCAGGAAATTCAGAAGAGATCCTTTGTGCCCAACTCGGGTTTCATTTCATTGCTTTTAAATTTGTTCAGCTTGACTTTTGACACTTCAGAGGCTTAAGCCTTCTTTAAGTACAACAATATAATAAATATTTGTGTTGCCAAAGGAAAAGTGGATCCGTTGTTAGTGTTAGGGAAAGCAGGATCTCTTTCTCATTCGTTTGGTATAAATAATTCACACAACTATGTGCATTTTATAAACATCATCTTTAGGAAACTGATAGTATCAAACATTTTCAAGACAACACTCAGCAGCATATAAATATGCACAAAGTATTTACTACAGCGGATCTGAAACTAAACAAAAAAATTGTTAATGAAAGCAGAAAAATAACGATATTTTATGTAAATAATTATGTTAATACAAAGTGTTTTCAGACTTATTTATACAAATTAGTCAGCTGAATGACAAAAAGCTCTGACAAACTACAAACACCTATCAAAAATCATATTATTTGGCTCATTTTCCCTTGCAATTTCCATCTTTAGCTTGCCTTGGAAAAGCAGATTTAGAGCCTCCCCTGCTCTCTGTCAGTACAGCAGGAACAAGCCCAGTCAAAGGCATTTTCTTTATTATTTAAAAAAAAATGTTTTCGTGGGTTTTTTCTTCAAAATATTTAAAGAAATTGTGTTTTTTAAAAAATGTAAAAAATGAACAATATAAATCTATTTTAATACACAAATATTTCCCAAAAAATATTCATGTGCAGCATGTTTGGTTCAATTAGGAAAAAAACCAAAACGTATTTTCAAGTAACAATTTGATATGCAGAAAACATCTCTTTATTTTCCAACAGAAAACACTTCAAAATCATCCAGGGAAGAAACGATATATTTAAGATGAATATGAAAAGCCCTGTGCACAAACTACCCAAAGCTCCACAGCTGCATTTTTTGCACTTTTTGCTAGCAATCTAATTTTAGGATTTAAGTATTCCCGGCTTGTTGATGGAATGAGATTTTCTTGCATTGTTAGAAATTACAAGTTGGAGTAAAACTTTACAGCGAATTCACACCACGCAGTTCCCCCCTCAGCCCTGCTCGGGGCCTGTGGCTGCGGGGCCGCGGTCCCGCCGTGCCGCTCCGCTTCCCGTACCCACTCCCGTATCCATTCCCGTATTCCCGAGCACACCAGCCCGCTCTGCCTCAGACGCTCCCACAGGCAGTGCCGGGCCGGGATAAAAACGCGACGGCGTTGGCGGTTCCAAGCCATTTACTGTGGATTAATCGGGCCCCGCGCCGGCGGCCCCTGGGCCGGGGCAGGGCCGCTTCCTCGCCGCGGCATCGATCGGCCCCTCCCGCCCGGGGCCGGGCTCGGGGCAGGTCCCCCCGGAGCCCTCGGGGCCGGCGCGCCGGGGGAAGCTGTATTGAGTCATGATCCGAGCGGCTGCTCATTGAGGGAAACGGGTATTGGCGTCCCCATCAGCCGGAGACACCCTGGGTGAGCTTAAACAAGTCCACTCGGTTAATGTCAGGCCCCCGGGGACACACTCAGCCCCTCCGCTGACCATTAGACCCCTTGATGGAGTGGACAATAAACCTGACAGGACAGGCTGGACACTGCTCTCGAGCGTGTCTGCGCCGACGGCGCGAGGGGACTGTGCTCCGCTGCTGCCCACGGTCTGTCCGCGGGCCATCCTCCACTCCCTGCCCACGGTCTGTCCGCGGGCCATCCTCCACTCCCTGCCCACGGTCTGTCCGCGGGCCATCCTCCACTCCCTGCCCACGCCCCGTCCCCACCCTGCCCCTGGTCCCCGCTCCAGAGCCCACCCCGAGCAGCCCGTGCTGTCCGTGCTGTCCGTGTCACGGGCAGGCACTGCCCACACCTACAGCAGGTACACGGGGACACCAGAGCCCCCCAGCCACCACCAGGGCAGAGGCAACTGGGGAACGTCCCCTAAAAACACCCCAGCCAACACGCCAGAGCAGGTTATTTCATGCCATGTTCTTAGAAAAGAAAATCAAAAGGGAAAAATAACAAAATACACCACTTTTCTTCATCCAGAGAACAATTCTTGGGAGAAGAAATCAAGTTTCAAAGTATTGATTCTGCATTCATCAGCCAAAAATAAAAAATTACCAGAAAATTCAACCTTAGCTGTTTTCTGATAAAGTATTGATAATTGCATTTATATTATTTAAAGAAATCACATCTTTTTTTGTTGTTATTGTTGCATGTGAGCTTATTAGTATTTACTTTCTTAAGTTTCTGCCAGTAAAAAGGGCCCTGGGTTTGACAGAGCAAATTTTCTAGTATTTGGAAGCTTTTATCCCAATTTTAACCCCTTACCTCTTTTTCTCTAGAGAATTAAATGATACTGCATTAAAACAGAAAATGATACAGAATTTTAAACAGTCTGCACAAGTAGGGAACTGACAGGTCATTAAACAGCTTGACTGGAAAGAAACTTCCTCCTAAAAATTTAGGGGTTTACATATAATATAGGAGTATGCCCATATTTACACATATACATGAGCATACATATGCAGCAATTTTACAACAGCTAAAAAATTTGTCTAAAATTAATTTAAATAAAACCTACCTCTTAATATTAAATACCTTATCAATAAAACACATTAAACATTGACGGGTTTTTTTAACTAATAGTCAACAAAAAAACAACACAGCCAAAGAATATGTAAGTATAATCCAGATTATTCCAATCTGATTTGTATTTTCAGTTCAACTTTAAAAGCTTTTAACAAAAGAAACATCCTTTTTGGCATAATGCATTATCTAAGCTGCAGAACATGCTCAGATTTCAAGATATATTTATAAAAAGCCATTAAAAAGCCTCAACAATTTTGTGACACGTTTCTGACTAAGTTAATGTTGCATTCGGATGAATCCAACAACAAGCAGGTTTTTCCTACCCCCCAGGTAACAGCTTTTGCTCAATAAGTTGGAATATTTTTTTTATATTTATGTATTTATTTATAGTTTTTCATTTTTCATCGTTATTAAAATAATACATAAAAATTAAAAAGAATGCCAACTTTCATTTTTCCCTCTAGGACCTGTTATTTTAAAATACTACAAATAGTCCGGAATTCTCCGGGAATGCACGCTCCTGGGGTACGAGGGCACGTGGGCTCTGGATAAGGAATAATTTAGTTCATCAGAAGGTGAAAAGAAAAAGCAGAATAAGGGGAAAAAAAGTCCTATTTTTGCAGAAAGCCTTCTCCACCAATTAACTGAGAGGGCTCTTGTTTATCCCGGCTGGAGGGCCGCGGTTTTCCCTGGGCCTGCGGATGCAGATCCCAGTGTCAGAGGGGAGCCGGCACCGTTGCCCGGAGCTTCACCTACGGCTCCTCTTTGTGCTCCGCTTCCCTCACATCTTCCCTGCTGCATTTCCATTTCAAGCAGCTGCACAGGGATCGCTGCACCGATCAATTTCCACATCGAATATTTAGGAATACAACCAATGTATATTTTATATAAATATTTTCATTTAGTAGGAGCAGAACAGGCCTTTTGAAACGAGGGACACAGAAGCTCCTCACTGACTCTCCGAGTGCTTTCCCCTTTGGATCGCCAGAGGTTTTGTGGAACTTCCCGACTCTGCGTCATTCCCACAGTTCACTGCCTTCTTCATGAGGTCTTTCTTGCCCTGGCAGTGACCTGTGGGCACCGAGAAGTGTCACGGTGCCCGAAAGGGTGGCTCTGTGTTAGCTGACACCTCACGCGGGGCCCTCTCTGTGCCCTGGTCTAATCCTGTGGCCTCTGCCTCTGCAGAGCCGACCCAGCGCACGGAGCACCTGGGCCATGGAAAAAACAGCAGGAAAAAGTCTGAACCCAGCACCTATTGCCAACCATCAGTGTTATGATTTTGTGGAATTAGGAAAACGTTGGGGCAGAACAGGGATTGTGGTGACACTGAGGCCTTTGGAAAAGCGACTGGTGTTCCTGCTGCCCGCCTGGCACAGGGGGGCCCCAGCTCCAGAGCAGAGCCCATTCCTAATGGGCAGCACGAACTGCAACATTTACACACTCCCAGAGCTCAGAGCCCACGGACACTGCCCAGGGAAGGTCTGGAATGCCAAAAGCCAGTGCTGTGTGTGCACAAACCCCTGCCCTGACCGGGCTCTGTCACACTGGCCACAAGGGGAGGAGCAGAAAACTCCAAACTTCACCAGACATAACGGAACTTTGACCCCCGAACCGACACAGCAATTACATTCCAACAATCATTGAGATCTCCTTGTGACAGTCAGTTTATATACTATAAAACAGCTACAACCTTGGGAAAAGATATTGTGAAAAAAGAAGGATTTTAAAAAAAAGTTTCCAACCACTTTATTTAGACGGAGCATAAAGGAAAAATGGTTTTAAGTACATAATAAAACCCTAAAGGTTCCATGCACACAACCTCAATTTTCATGGCCACCTGACTGTTAAGCCCTTCCCTGCACAGCACCGCTCAGCCCTGTGAAACACTCTCCAGCCAGGTCTGCTCCGTGTGCCTGCCCCACACACATTACCTCTGTGCTGCACCTGGTGTGAATCCCACCAGGTTTCTGGGGTTTCTGTGGAAATCTCTACACGGTTCATGCTTCAAAGGATTCTTTTTTCCCCCCTTTCCTATCTATTCATGTGGTGTCTAAAATCATATGTGCCCACTCCATTGTTTTTAATTGCAAATTTCCTTAAACATCGTAAACCTGCTTGTTCCTTTTCCATTTTATCTTTTGCAAATCACCTGCATGTTCCTCTGTTCTCATTTTTGCCAGACACTTCCGTGCTAACCAGCAAGGTCACTGCAGAACCTATACTGATTTTCCTCCCAAATATCCAAGTGTACAAATACAGATTTTACCAAGGGTTTAGAAGTCGTCCCCGAGAGCTAATGTAAACACCACCCGATACAGTGCGGAAGACTTCGGAACCTGGAGTCAGAAATGGACCCATGCAGGTTCCCTTGGAATAAAAAGGGCTGGTTGACCTTTTTTTGGGTGAGTAGGGACTGTGGCTGAGACCTGGCCCCGGCCCCTGGCACTGGGGCACAGACTGGGAGTGCAGACCCAGCACCACCACGTCGTTTATCCCACAGGTGTGTTCAAATATAAAATATTTTGCTTGGTTGATTGACCGTACCATTCAAACACACCTTCCACTATTTCAACCCAGAGAGATTCCCTGTCCTTACTTTGAAATATATCCAGTGTAAATTTTCCAGACTTACCAGCCCAAACTGGCATCTTTTCTCAACCACGATAAGTATTTGCAATCTCCCTCCATTGCTGAGAGCCCAAGGGGCTGAACCTGGCCTGATCCTGCTTCTGTTCCCCACAGAGTTTAAACACCAGGCCTGGAGCTCACCAGAAGAATGCCCGACTTGGGCAGGAATTTAATATTGGTAATTTCTTTTATTTCTTCCTGAGAATGAATGAATCCTTTTTGGAGCCAAGTAAGGATCAGCTCTCCCCCTGAGACCACAAGCAATATAAATTCACAGGTAAAACCAGATTTTCTTTTTTCTTAGCTTGGTCACTGCTAGGTACTGAAATATTTGAATCAGGATTACTAGGAAAAACCCAAACAACCAGCGTGGATGGCAAGAAAAAGGGATCAATGTGGGACTGTGCCTCAAACACACATTTATAAGAAGCCAACTTTGCATTGTTGTACCAGATGCAGTCCCAGGGAAAAATGTATGCAGGCAACAGGGAGTTAAGTAAATAATTTTTTTCTTTTCTTTTCTTTGTCAATGTGTTTAGTTCTCTTCCTGCCAAGACTCATTTCACTCTGCTATCTAGTGAGAGACACATATGGTGCAGTGAAATTGCCATCCAAGAAAGCATGTCCCAGCCTGTTGAGACATCATCAAATAAGATTAAAGCGAAGTAAAAATAAAAAGATAGAACGATTTTTTTTCTTTTTCTTGTACAGAGAACATCTGATGAAAGTCACCGAGGTACTTGAATGCTTCTAAAGGTTTTGCAACCATTTCTTTACTTTGCCTGGTTAAGAAAAAGGCAGAAATAACAAGCCAGTATCTCCTTTTTCTTCTTCAAGTTAGTGAAAAAAATGTGTTTCATAATCAACCTGATGTATGTGAATAAAATACAATATTGCCTTCTCTGCTTCTGAGAAAAAAAGCACTGAAGTGCACAGAAATACCTCAGACTTTCTGCATTGGTCGCCTCTCCACCAGCATCTCTTGAGTTCTGTATGCAAGAATTGGGCCAGGACAAAATAATTCGGCTACTATCTACCAGTGAGGAGTTGGACTGTGATGATCCTTGGGCATCCCCCCTCCAACCCAGAATATTCTATATTCTATGACTATAGTCCACAGAAAGGTCCGAGTTACCTCCCAACCAGCATATTCAGGTGCTGCTGCCTAACAACTGCTACGTTACATTAAATTCATCCAAAAATCCAAACTGCAGGATTTAAGTATGTGTGAAAACACTGCCTGTTTTCTTTACACAGGGACACTGGATGAAGGTGACTTTACAGGTTCTTTTCCCTATAAGGCCCTTTCGCTTCCCACATTAAAGAAACAAAAAGACTGGGTACAGAAACCCCAGCACACCACCACTTGCTCTTGCACGTGGTACTTGAGGACAACCTGTAGGACCAAGGTGGAACTGTTGTAGCAACAAGAATCACTGAGAAAGAACTTGGCAGCTCCTCTCTACCACTTTGCAATCAGGCTCTAGAAATATTCCACTTCCCACCAGGAAAGCATCAGCAAACACAACACATACAGTATGTTCTGTACTCTAAGTAAATAAACAGGAGTCTGCTCAAAGCCAAAAAAAAATCCCAGGGGAGAGGAGGAAGCCCAAATCAAATTTCTATTGCTGATCATGAGAGAAGTTCAGGGGAGCTTCTTACCCACACAGAATAATCCACAAAATGGGTCCAGCTTCAGAAACAATACATATTTTGTGTATTTCTCTGCCAACCTCCCCAGTTAGAACTGCATTTCCAGTCTTGTTTCCAAGCCGTCACTGGACTGCAGGAAAGCAACAATGCATCAGTAGCAGAGATTATCCCTGGCCTTAATAAGCTGTTGTTGGCTTTCATAACAACTGCAGCCTAGGCCGAGTCACACCGAGCTCAAAGACAATCTTACCAATAGCCTGGAGCAAGGATTATAGAAACAAGAATCCAAGGGGGGTGGGAGGGAGCAAAAATCCCAAGAAACAGGGGCTAATGTAAAATCGTTTACATATTAACCTTCTTCCCTTCTGACAGTGGTCAAGTTCTGATTCAAAATACAAATTATCTCCAATTACTTCAAAAGAGGCAGTCACAGAGCTGTCACTTAACCTTCACCATCTGTTTGGCTCAAAAGCAAGCTGTACAGCCTGCCACTTTGACCTCATCTTTCTCTTTCCACACTGGACAGGCACCAAAAGAAGAGAAGATGGTTTATTGTTCTCCCGAGAAAACCCGGGGGCTCGGGGTGCTGGAGGGAAGGGCAGCGCTTGGGAGGTGACTTAATTTAACTCTTCAGGGGGATTTGTTTGGGGAGGATGAGTTTGCAAACCTTCCTCACTCCTCCTGCCAGCTCTCTCCAGAGATGGGGTTTGTTTAAGAGTGGAGCCTCTCTGCGAAGAGCAGCAGCTGTGAAATAACGAAGTGGGGGAAAGGCACGCGCTGATTCACGATGGATTCTGGCTTAGGGACTTCTCTGAATCCAGTAGCCAGACATACACAGAAAAATATCAGCTATTTAAGATGTTAAGGGGGAAATAAATCCTGGAAATGAAACAACTTTCTAAGAAAGATAGTATCACAAAATGTTCGGGGGAAAAGACCCCCAAAACCCAAAAAACCCCGAAGAAACCAACAGAACCCTAAAGAGCAGAACACGAGATGGTGCATGGTCTGGGAAAGCACAGCTTAAAAGTCCTAAATATGACCTCACTGTAAGATAAATCAGTTACCACTACTTTCAGCTGCACAGATCCAACCAAGGCTTCTCCCAAGCTGCTCATTAACCATTGCATATTCCAGCCCCTCTCCTGGCTCCAGGGGAAGGCAGGAGCTGATGCTCAAACTCACCCTGGAGCAGTGGCAGTGCGAGGGACCCAGGACAACCCCCCCACTGCAGGGTGTCAGGAGCTCGGAGCGCAGAAGCACAACCTACAGTGCAGAGGTGTTGGGAATACAACAAATCTGTTGGAGAAAAGAGATTCCAGAGGGGCTGGAGGGCACAATAATAGGGTGCAAATTTCTGAATGCCTCATGGTTTATGGGCAGCTTCTAATGCTTCTGCCGAGAAACATTACAGCATTTCCATTGGCTCTGATCTTTATTTTTAGTTTTATTACCCGCTGCATAACAGGTTTCTTCTAGAGAGAAAGAAAGAAAGCAGATCCCCCTGTAAACAGGAGCAAGTCCTGAACGTTTCACATCGCAGTGGTTTAGCACGAAGATAATTCCACACACGAAAGCAGCTCCAAGAACAAACATCTCTGTTGCTGTGCAGTGCCTGACACTCCTGGCATCATTCGGCGTGGGGAGGGAAGCTCCTTTTCTTGTCACATGGTATTTAACCCAAGAAACACACACCACAATGCACATGAGCTGCAAAGTTCCCATTTCCAGAGCAGATGGTAACAAGTCAATTAAACCCGCAGCGCTCAGGCACCGCCGATAGCGGCGTGAAGCACTGAGCATTCCGGTCGGTGGGAGAAAGAAAAGGGCTGCAAAAGGTGCTGAACCAAATAATGATCTCAGACGAACAGCCCTGGCTTCTTAGAATCCAAATTCCTTTGCTACCTTTTTAAGAAGGCAGACAGAATATTGAACTCGATTTGCAGTTCAGAGGGGGCAGGAACCTCCCTGTGCCCCCGTGCTGGAACTGCCTGACACCCACCACAGCCACACTGAAATGTTTAATTTTACTTAAAACATTCTCTCAGGCCTATGTATTATTTGAAGTATAACCTACAGAATTATCTAATGAATTCTCAAATCAAATACTCTCATTTTGCTGCAGGCCATTTCCCAACAACAAACTAAAGGCACAGAGGCTGCTCTGTGTGCCTGACTGCTGAATTTAAACAGATGTCCAGTGGACATCAGCCTCGCTTGCATTACCTCTCCCATTCATTCGCCTCTATCTGGGCCAGTGCAAACCCCCTTAAATTAAAAACAAACAGAGACTCAAGATAACAAAAAATACAGCAAGACTTCCAGGCACAGAAAGGCCCGTGGTGAAGCGTGGCTGTCCCCTCGCTGCGGTGAGGGCCTGGTGACAGTGAGAAAGTCGCCGGGGAGCAGCATCTGGCTCTGATTAGGTAACAAGCTGTAGCATCTGCAAACTTGTCAGTCCGCAGCCCACAACAAAGCCCAGCCAGCAGATCTGTGTTTAAAAAGGGAACTGGCTGTTGGGTTTTATAAGACAAACATTATCTGTTCCCATTGCAGGGTGCCGTTTTATTAAACACCGCCTAGAAGGGGACAAATTAAATGTGCTTGTTACATTTTACTTTTCATCTCAAGGAAAAAACCCATTTGGTTTTGTCTGTCAGAAACCTTTTTCCTTGTCTTTCCTCTGGGAAGGGTGGTGAGACACCAGCAGAGCTTTCACAGCCCACAGTAAGCAGCCACTGTGACCCTGGGGTGCTCTTACAGCATTTCTGTTTTCTCTAAACAAGAAAGATAAAATAAAATAAAACAAAATAAAACTTCCATGCAGTGAACCTAGGAGCGATGAGAATCGAACCCTCCACAGCGGAATTAAAATTTACTCATCTCCATGTTTTTACTTAGACACTTCAGCAGTGTATTTGACTATGAAAGCTTCTACTTTTCAACATTTTTTCTTCGACTTTTTTCTGGTTATGTTGGAGTTGGCCTTTTTCTCTGCTCTGCCTTCATGAATGACAGCTACAGTTCTCAGTGCCTCTTCTGTACCCTGAAATGTATTTATACTTCTCTTTTGAAAAATGAGAAGAGAATACTCTGTGCCCCACATAAGACCGAAGTTCAACATAACTGAGGAAGAACTGAAGAATATTAAACCTGAAAAGTCAAATTTTTGTCCAACCTTACAGTTATTTTTGAACATCTAAGGGAAACCACTTATGAGCACCTCCACAAAACAGGGACCTGCAAAACTAAGCATTAGTCAAATCAGTAGTTGAGACCTAGTGCAGATCCTCTGCGTGGTTCTGGGAATCAGTTAGAAATCAATGGAATTCAAGAATTCCTCAGTCTGAGCAGTTTGCTTCTGAAAGCACTTCCCGTGGTGCCCCAGCCCCTCTGGGCCCAACCTTCGGGGACTTCAAACCTGGCTTCCGTGTGCTGGTACCTCGCACAGCACGCACGGAAATACCCAGACGGGCAGGAATGACAATGGCCAGGCACAGACGCACCACGGAATCCCAGCAGAATGAGAAAACACTCTTCTGCCCATACGCAAGGTACCACAGAACTCCAAAATCAGGACTCTGAGGGAAAAATGCAGGTGTAACAAGAACTTGGGTGCAGAACCTTTGGTTGGCTTTTTTCAAAACCTTGCTAAGAGATGTGGCCTATTTATTAGTTGTGAAATACAAACCACGTTATCAACCATCTTAAGGAAATGGATTGATGTTAAGTGATACTTGAGAATCCACCCCGTAGCAAAGCTCCCACACCAGCACAGACAGATAAGCAGAAAATCCTTCCTGCAAACGCCGTGGCTGTCCTGATACAACATAAACCTGGAAGTCTGAAACCACTGACATTACTTACGGGCCTGGAACACTTTGCTACACGTGGAACTGATGAGAAAAGAACAATTCCTAATTCAGGTAATTACCCCAAAGGCTGTTACATAAGCTGCAGCTCCCAACTCTTTTTGCTAATAACCCAAATGAACCTCCAGGTTGCCTGAGCCAGAGGATAAATAGAATAAAACCTCCTACTTGCAAAGTTAGGAATTTGCTGCTTCTGAAAAATGGCACGATATAAAAAGTAACAGATATGTTTGGTGTTTTAGCAATCCTTGCCGCTGTGGGATCACTGAAACGGCACAGTGAGAACTGGAATGTGCTGGAGAAACCCCTGGGAATGGGTCTGATGGGAGCCAAGGCCCAGACACAGCCTCCCATCCCTGCTACCCACAGTGGGCACTGGCTGCCAGAGAGCCCTCCTCTCTCTGCAGAAGGAACCTCAGCTCTGCATCTGCTCTCTTCTTTCTGATTTCAGAGCTTTCAGGATGCTGACAATCCTTGGGTCAGCCAGCCCTGTGTGCCAGGGAGCCGGTCCTCCCGCACATCTCTCCTGGTGCCTCCTGCAGTTCCACAGGGACCTACGGGTACAGGTCAGGTAATTTCCTTTCCCTCCTGCTTCTCTATTCAAAACAAAACAGGGGCTCTCAAATGCTTCAGTTCTCAGCATTACAGCTTTTTTTCCCCAACTGCTGTGATTGCCATTACGGAACTGACGGAGCTGGCGTTCCCTGACAACCATTTTAAGTGCTCAGCAGAAGGCCATGCATTCCAACAGCAACATGGTTTGTCCATTATTATGATTTATTATATTTTGCATTACAGTGGTACCCGAGGCCCCTGCCAGGGTTCCTGTGCTGGGCACATACAGAGCACACAACACACTGATCAGAAAAATTCAGCCTAAAGGGTCCCAGACACATCTCTCTAGGCACTGCCTCGCTCAATGCATTCATCATTTTTATCATCCTAATAAAAATTAGAAGTTTTTTTCACAGAACTGAAGATGTAGAAGTTTCCCAGCACCTCTACTTCCACTTCCAGATACAATCCTATAATGAACACAGCAACAGGCTCCAAGATCACCTGTGAAATCTTAACAGCCAGGATTCAAAAAGTCCTTTGGATCCAAGGCCATACAAGATACTTGTAAGCATCGAGATGATACTAACTGGCCTGCAATGAAGAAATAATCAGGCAAAAGTAACATGATTTGATGTGATTCTCTTTCCTTTAGCTGAAAAAGAAAGACCAAAGCAGCTCCTCTGCATGAGAAAAGATATTCAGACACAGTAAACAAAAAGAGCAATGTGGCCATGGATGCACAATGTTGTATGGAAACAAAGGAAAGGTGAGGAGACGACAAACATCACCCTGGAAAGCAGGAGTGGAAAAGTCTCTCCTATCTCTACAAGCAGCTGGGGATGATTCACAGTAGATTTTTCTGTAATAAAATTCCCTCACGTTTCCTTACTTGGAAAACTCAGTTTATAGGTCAGTTAACAAGTATTAAAATCACAAGAGAACATGAAACGCACCACCTTTTTCTTTTGATCCTTTTCCCTTTTGGATGAAAGTTTTGAAGTTGGGAATATAAAATCCCTGAATTTTTGTTATGTTTTATGCCTCCACGAAGGCATTAAAACGGCAGTTTGTGGGCTGAAGAAATATCCCCTAAGTGGTGGGGAATTAAAGCAAGCTGTCCCGAGCACAGCCCTGCTTGCCAGGTGTGCTGCTGCCCAAATGGAACACCTCATTTACAAAACAAATCTGCCTCCAAAATTACCTGCCCCTCTTGATTGCTGCAAATGGTTTTCATCAACCTGCACTGCTCTCCCCGGATTTACAGCCCCGGCTCCGGGAGCCGTGACAGGCGGAAGAGGAGCAGCAGCGACGGTTCCCAGCCCTCACAAAGCCCCGGGTCCCTCCGGCGAGTGGCCGGCCCTGGGTGTCCCTTCGTTAGGGCTGCGTCCCGCTGGGCACAGACAGAACCCACCACCCAGCACGGAACTGGCTTGGCTTAAAGGTTCTAAAGGCCCCGTGCTCTCGCAGGATGCTTCGGTTTTGAAATCTATCAAAGGAATCTCATAACAAATTACATGGTAAATTATTATCTGTGTTCTGGCCTCCTCTCTACACCCCACTGTTCGGCATGAATGGCGATGGGAGAGCCCTTGTGAAAGGCGGCCAGATAAGCAGATTACAGGATGTCAGGTGCCTCGGGCTGCTCGGGCTTTCACAGCCCAACTTCGCGGCAGAGTCCGTTCATCCCCCCCAACGTGGGTCACAGGCTATTTCAATTAATGCACCTCTAATGACCAACATTTGTTCCTTAATGGGAAAGGAATAAATGCGGAATACACAAAACAGCCACGGAGAGCAAAACAGTCTCCCCTCGCTCTCCCCAGCCTCGCTGTGTTTGGCTTCTCCAACCGACTCGCAGAGAGGGGAAACGGGATTGTGAGGAATAGAGAATTTCTATCAGAAAGAAACCTTTTATGTAGCTTTCCTATCATTACCCACGCATTTCTGGCAGCTCTCAGTGTCCTCTAGATCCCAGCGCGCTGCCTAACAAGACCTGCTATGAAAACAGAATGCAGAAAACAAATTAGCATTTTGGAAATAAAAAGCCTGGCTTTTAATCCTATTAAGATCATGCCTTTTTTTTTTTTTTTTTTTTTAAGTTTTTTGAAAGATAAATTATTGTCCCTTTACCA
>VZTE01000270.1:26280-125008 GCA_013397775.1 Eulacestoma nigropectus
CCTTTTTTTTTTTTTTTTTTTTTTAAGTTCTCTGAAAGATATACTGATGTTCCATTACCATAACTGCTGAAATCAGCATTTCCTTTGAAAGAAGTTGTTAATATTTGGAAATGGTCGGATTTCCGATCCTGGATTCGATTGTTATTCTGTGCTACCCCGCGAGTGCCAAGGTCATGGGGAGATTCACCTGCACACCGAGCGAAATGAATGCGCTCGGCCACAATACATGTATAATTTAACATTCTCCTCTCCAGTACCACCATGCATTCCGAAAAATATTTTATTACAATAACAAATTGGTTTCAAAATCATGCATTATGTATCCTGAAATTAGGTCTGCCAATGAAACCTGGATGTACAAACACAGCAGCAGCCATACAGCATGAACACAGGAATTATGGGTTCTAGAGGGGCTGAAAGGAACAATTAATTCTTCCCCTAACTCCAAAAAGTCCTTTTTTATTACTTTAATCTGCATAGTTAAAAAGAACAAAACAATCAATTGCTGCAAAATGCATTTAGTAATCCAATAGCATGTCTTTTTCTAGATGTCTTTATAGAAAGGAAATGTTTAAGTGCAAAGTGCCCAGTATATCAAAACATCCATTGGGGACTTCAGTTCTCAAGGGCAGGGCAGGGGAAAATAATACAAAGCTGCTCAAATATTTAAAAGTGTTAGTTGTATTTCAAAATTTTACCATTATAACATTTTAAATGTTTTTTTTTTTCCTTCAGATCAAGCTCCTCCAAATATTTTAGATCAATTTATCAAAAAATTCCTGCTAAATTCTTGATAAATAAAAGGAGTCCTTTGCCATTTCCTTTTTAGTTAGAGTTAAAAATTTCATAATATTGCTGAATTTTCAGCAGCAAATGCTGTAAGGTTAATGCACTTTCATATAGATGGTTGGTTCTGATTTGCAGGTTTCATTTTAAGTTAAATCTACATTGATAAATCCTCCTCTTATAGCCCAAATATCCTTTTTTCTCATGCAAAATAAGCATGTTTCTTGGTCAACTGACATTTTGTTCAAATGGACTTGAGGTAGCTATTTATGAATAATTAAGATTAAAATGTTTCTGTGATTCCCTCAATGCTTTTTTATTTTAAAACATTTATATCATGTCAAAATGGACTTATTCTTCCAAAGGTAACCTTCCATTAAAATAATGGAGAAAATGACATTTCTAATTTTGATAATAGCCCTGAGTTCGGAACGAAAGTCAGAGCCTCCTGCTGCAGAGCATGAGGGGTTTTAGGATTGAAACCATGATGTGAATTCTCTGTAATGGTGTTAAAATCCCGGATTTGAAGTATTTACAACAGGACAAATAAAATCAACTACGCTTCCATTTTAAAACAGCAGCCCTGACTAAACCTTTATTCTGGACTCTCTTTCACTCGGTTGAAATTATTTGCTTTTCTGTTCTTTATGATAAAAGGGTCTAGCAGATATTGCTATTAATTAGACTTGGTTCAATTTTAAACTTTAGGAACTATTTTAATGAATAGCTTACCGGCAGCTATTCAACCTGGACATTTGTTATTTCATTTTTAGTCCAAGTAGCAAAAACCAAGAATACTCTAAACACAGTGTTTTGCCACAGGAAAGGCAGAAAATATTGAAGCCTTTACATTTCCAAGATATTTTAATTCAGTAAATATTGCATAAAACGAGAACCTTGACACTTCCCTGTTTGAATCCAAGTGCAACCGTTGCCCTCAGCCGCTGTTTGTCTGTAATTTCGTTGAGCTGCTCTGATCTGACCAGACACAGCTCGCTCGGGAGCAAAATCAGGAGAAATAATTTAATCTAATCAGGATATCTGAGAATGGGAAATGTTAGCAGCTTAATTTGGGATCTCTTAAAAAGCCTTTTGTAGTGCTATTTACTGACACAGTGAAGCTTCTCTTTTAAAGCAATAATTAACAAATTGTTGACAGAAATTAAATGTCCCTATTTTAAACAATTTCACTGTTCTTCTCCCTTTCTTTCCCGAGGGTGAGCCTGACAAACAGGGAAATCGACCCCACCATTAGCAGGGGAACACCACTTTCCGGGGTGGTTTTTGCAGTAAAGAGACGTGATTCATATAAGTAATAAGCAAAGCCCACGCTCCGGATTTTCAAACGTCCTGGCTCGTAATGCCGAGGTTAAATGATTAAACCCATCCCTGCCTGCTCGCTGCAGCTGCAGATACGTTCCCTTGAATTTAGCTGTGGGCAATTCAAAGCTGAATGGGAAGTGCTCTTTTATTTGTTATTAAAGTCCCTTGCTATCTTTCAGAACTGTTTGTTACACAGATCTGAGCACATACATGTATTAGGAAAATACACTGAATAAAGACAAGGTTATAAAAACTGGATGAAAATCACTCAGTGTTCATTTTTCATGGCAATTTGCTTAACGAAAATGATCAATGGCAATACCTTAAATCAGTAAATACCACCAGGCTCTGTCTTGTACAAATATCAGTACAAAACAAAACTATTTCCCAAAGCCTGCATGTAATCCTGAGGGAAAAGGACATTCAGAGGCAGCGGCTGGGGGGTCTGGGCTCTGGACAGGGACAGTGGCACTGGCACTGCTGGCTCGGAGGGGGTTCTGTGGATCCACCATGTAGGTTAAAGGCAGAGCGCTGCAGCCGCCTGCAGAGCCTCTGCACAGCTCTGCCTGGCAAGAAACACATCTGAAAGCTAAAATGGAAGCAGGTTTCTACACAGTTTTCCCAGTCAGGATGTTGTGACTGGCTGGCGAGCGGGATGACACTGGAGAAATACGCAAGCTCCTGACAGGATTAAAGGCAGAGGGAGAAAACCCAACCAAAGCACATTGGTGCTTTCCAGAGCAGTTTTGGTTGGCTCACAAAATAACCCTTGATATGATTTAGTGCTCTGAGCACAAACAGCCTGAGTGGAGCTGCTGGGGGCTCAGGCTCTTGGGAGGGAGCGGCCCCTGCTCCGTGTCCTGGTGTGACACCACCCCGCTGGTCCCACTGCGATGTGGGCATCAGGCTTTAGTGTGAACATTATCTTGGGGCTGGATCCATTCCTCAGTTTCTCCTTTAAAATAGCTTTCTGTTAAATGCAGCTATATTAATTAATGGTTCCTTTGGGGTGTTGGAAGCCAACTGATGAGTATTTGTGAATTTAATGGAAAAGTTACAAACCCCAAGTACTATATTTTACCATCATTATCAGAAATTTAGTCCCATGGAATTTTCTACTGGGAAAACACTCCCCAGGTTGTTTTATTTCACATCACTCAAGTGTTTCCTTAAGCAATCCTAAAATCCAGGCTGGCATTTATCTGCTACAGATGCTGTGGACAGAGAAGGAAACCTGTCCTTCCTGCACTTGGGAACCCAAATCCACTTCCCCAAAACCACCCCACAGTAATGCCCGTGGAGGAGCTGCCGGGTCATTTCCAGGATGATGTTCACAAAACACCGGTGTCAGAGGCTCCTGCATACACACACTCTTCTCCAGGAAAACACCCAAATTTGACCCAAAGACAATCAGATGAAGATCCCCAGCAAGGAAGAATGCCCAGTAGATAACCAGACCAAGAGTAGTTTATGGGTTTGGATTTTACGAGTAGCAGGAAGGTACAGTTCTATCCACAAGGCTCACTACTCCTTGGACATCACCAGAGATTATATTAAGCGGCACTTTTGTAGGCAGAGCCCTAAAATAAAATGAAAAAACCCAAAACTTTTCACGTGATATCCATCTATATTTTGTAGCAGCATGTGAAAATAAATTTAAAAGGATTTAAAGCATATTCTCAATAAATAAGACATACTAAGGAATAGTGGGACAATTTGCTGCCCAGAGAACTTCTAGGAAGATGGTGGCCACAAAAAGAATGCTTGACCCTACATTCAAAACAGAGCTTTTAATTTCCTTGAAAAGTAAATAAAAACTTTTCCTTCTCCCTCTCATTTCTGCTTTACCTTTCCCCTCCTCTACCACTAGAAAACAACCTCTTGTTTGACTTCACTGTATCAGTCCTCACTTCATCTAGACTTTAATTTTTATTCACAGCTTCCGTGATTTTTGTAAGAATTTTTGTTCCACAAATGTTGTTCTTCCAGCAAGCAGAACCAGAGAGTGAGATTTACTGTTTGCTTACTAGGTCATGGGCACGCATGGTGCCTGTGGGCATGGGGCAGGAGCCCCACTCCCCTCTGCTCCCACAGCCTCCCTGGCAGCAGCGAATCCAAAGCGCAGGAATTCAGGAAATGATCACCTGCATTTTAAGCAGCAATTCCAAGCAGAGCCCACATCAAATCACTTTGGTTTTCCTGGTTCTATGTTTATTGGGGCTGATCCATCACATTGCAGAGTCTCTAGGAACGAGCCATTTTTCAGCTTAATAGGTTTACAGTAAAATGAGATTATAGCTAAAGCCCTCAGACAAACCCCCATAGATCCCCTTTGTGCAGAAAGGGACATATTGCCCACAGTGTCCTTTAAGGAATAGCTACTCTGCATCTCCCCCTTCTCAAACAGTTGAAGGGCTTTACTCTGCCAACTATTGGTATGTGATTGTCACTCCATCTCCCTTTATTCTCCTCAGCACATTTATTGAGTCCCCTGAGGTCCCCTCCTATTCTAAAAAGGAAGGCCTAAGAGACTGGATGGATGTTCCTGCTATTATCCAGGAGAATCCAGGAGCCAGCAGCAGATGCTCCTGTAAATTGTGATCTGGGTCACCTCTGAGCTGAGCACCCAGGTATCCCCTTTCCTATGACCAGGGTGCAGGACAGCAGAGCTGGAGGAGAAGGGAAGCACAGATCAAGCCTGAAAAGATTATTTTTAGACTGAATGAAATACACAGCCCACAAAGACAGGGAGAGCAAGACCTTGGGAAACCATGGGACTTCTTTCTTTCTCTGATTTAAAGGAAAACACTGTTTTCTCTTGGCGTTGTTAAAAAACAATTCCCATTTAAGCAGTGACAGGCAGGACTCTGTAATCTGTACATACAATTTAATCCTTTCAAGAATCAGCAGAACCCACATCAATCAAGCCTTCATCAACTTGTAAAAACAATATTTTGATTCAATCAGATTCAAAGCCCTGAAATTCCCATCTAATTAATGCAGGGTCACTCGGAGCCGCTGAGGCAATGGCGAGCAGAGTGGTCAAATATTTACCCCTCCCCACAGTAGACATTAGGACAACCAAAGGACCTGGAGAGTGGGCAAGAATAGATAATGTGACTGCCACTGCAGCAGGTTTCATTCACTGTATTTGGATAAAGAGTTATTACAAAGGAGAGGGAAAAAAGCAAGTGAAGCCTCTGCCGTAAGCAGCATTCTCACATCCTGCTCAGGGGCTGTGAAATGGGCAGTGACCCAGGCAACATCCTTCCCATTTTGGGATTTTTAACATGCATGTCTCCAGACAGTTGAGTTGCTTTGATTCTAGTCCTCTCTTATAACATTCACAATAAATTACTTTATAAGAACATAGGCAGCAAAAAATTACTGAAGAGTCCAAAGCACTGAGACCTTCTGCCCTGCCTGTATTCCTAGAAACGAGACTGGAATTCTGCTTTTTCCTTTAAATATCCTTAAAATGTACGCCCAGCATGCAGGATATTCTCTGCAGGGAGGGTATTTTCCCAATGTAGAGGGTGCCTGTGTGTGCTGCAGACACGGCTGCCTCATGTCTCCACATGATTCTGTGCAGTTCATTTATGCAGCTTTAAACTTTGCCTTGGAAGGATATATTTTGTGTATGTTCCCCTCCAATACTAAAACCCCAATGATCCTTTTAAAATGCAGTCAGTAAAGCAGTCAGAGCCGGTTAGTGCAATCTGGAATCCCACACACATGTCCTCTCTGTCCATGGGGTCTCTGTGCAGCTGAGGGCGTTCTTTGACCTCCTGTATGTGGCACAGGTTGTCCAGAGGAGCTGTGGCTGCCCCATCCCTGGAAGTGTCCAAAGCCAGGTCAGATGGGGCTTGGAGCAACCTGGGATAGTGGAAGTGATAGAGCTTTAAGGTCCCTTCCAACCTCACCCAGTCTGTGATTCTGTGGTGCTCTGGATAGACTTTAGATTAACAATGATGCAACTAATACATTCTCTTCCTTCTGCAACAAAGTTTAAGAGCAACCATTTAAGAATTCCCAATTTTTACACTGCCTGTACTCTGAGAAAACTTGAAAACTAATTATATGCCCACAGGAATTTATAAAAAGCCATTTTGTAGAGCCTGTGCTGATATTTCAGTGCAACAACAGTCAGAGCGTGGTTACACCAGAGCAGGTTTTAGGAGGATGCCCTGGCCCAGGCTGCTGCCAGGCTGTGAGGCAGCAGCAGCAGTAACAGTGATAGTAAAGAAAGAGTCCAGATAATGGCACCTGAAAAAATACATTTCAAGGAATGATCACGAGTCTTTTCCCAATCGTACCACCATGTACCTGGGACAGCCCGGGCAACAACCTGGGGCTGCAGGAGCAGGTCACTATTTCCAGAGGAATGTCTCAGCCAGGAAATGGCAGGTGTAAAAACCTGGATTGAAGCATCTCCTCTTTAACCTACATTGCTACCACTACTCAGCATCACAAAACAATACATGGAATCCTATTTGCTTTCCCAGGCTCCTGGGATTTCCTTTGTGTTTTTCACAACCCTCCAGCAAAGAAGCTGCCTTGGCCAATTTTGGGACAGTTTCCCATTCTGACTCCAAGTGATGATACAGTCCTGAAGCATGGGGGATCCTAAAATAATTCCAGCTTTAAAATCACAACCACAAATGTAATTTTGGCACTGGGTGGACCTTTACAGCAGATGAGTAATTCTGGCACACAAAAGGGAAAAGCAGCAGAGGCACCTGCTCCAGACGAGGCACTGGGGCCACACAGGCACTGCTGGAGTTGCTGAAATTCTGTGTAAGTGAACTCCTGCTACGAAACCGCTCTGCCCAGCTTCCCTCTACACTCCAGTTACTACAGATGGGGAAATTCTGGGATGGGAACAGTATCCCTTCTGTTCTTTAAGAAAGAACAGTTGCCCTGTGGAATGCCTCCAGGTCCCAGCCATTGCTCTGATGGGTTCCCCAGGCTGGGGGGGTCCCTCAGCAGCCCCCATGCAGGGCAAAGCTTTTACTCCTGTCCCTGGCTGTCCCTGAGGAGATGCCACAACTCCAGACTCAGTGGCTGATAGGTAAATATGAGATCAACGTTCTTGCCATACATCCATCTTTCTAATTTACATCCTACAGGTTTCCATCCAGCCAGGCACACAACAGTCAGCCATAGTAGCAAATTTTCATGTTGAAATAACAGCTCTTTTCAAAAGTGTCACTGTTTCAGTTTCACCTTGGATATTAATTCAGCATCTAATCCGTAACTGTTTGTAAATATGCACATTTGGGATTTATTCTAAGACAGATCCAAAGTTCTTTCATCCCCTTGGTATCCTTCCTTCAGTGATTCTGCAAACCAGCCTGAATGCTCCCCGAGGAAGCGCAATAGTATGAGTCTATTTTTAAGTTTTAAAATATAACAGAAAGACAAATTTTAACAATAAATCACAGATCAATGTACTAAGTGCCCTGGATATTAATAGAAATATCACCTCTCACACAGAAGTTCTAACACTTTTGCTACTGATATTTCAATGTAGTAAGGAACAAAAATTAAGGAAGTCTGAAGCCTCAGCTGGTAATGGATATTCCCAGGAGGAAAGGCTTTTTACTTTGCTTCAATGCAAAGTGTGCTCCTAATATTAAATCCTCCCCATTTTGCCTTTCCCAGAGCTTCTCCCAAAGAACAGGACTACTGATATGGCACCAGAACAATCTCTCATCACAATGCCTCTCGTTGGCTCCTGATCCTCCTGTGCCCACGTCCCACCTCAGCCACAGAACTGTCCCCTGGCCTTTCTGCCCATGGATCTTGCAGGCTCCCAAATCCATCTCCCCCACCTTGCATTTGGCCATGAAGGCATTACCCTGGCAGGGCCCTGCTTCCCCAAGTCAGGAGATGTGTCACCTGGCACTGTTACCTTCAGTCACCTCGTGCCACTGCTGCTACAGGCATCACCCTGCCCTCTGAGCCTGCCCTCGTGCACCTCCACACAGCGGCTCTCACGCCACCCAGCCTCCCTTCATCTTTACGCCACTGACATCCATCGTGGGGTTAGGATCAGAAATTCCTCTGGAAATTAGTTTTTATCTCACTGTCTAAAAGAATTTTTTTTTTTTTTTTTTTTTTGCCCACCAGAATTAAGGTGCTTAAATAGTAGCAAGATGGGCACATGCCAAAAGCAGGCAACTGTCACTGCTCCATGGGCTGCCTCATTTTTCTTTCCATGATCCTCACTATATATCTCAAACCAGTGCATAAGCTCTCGGAAGTAGGACTTGGCTTTTCTATATGCTCCGTTAAAACAAACTATGTAATAAAAATAACTGATGTTTGAAATGTAATTGGTCACTAGAATTTGCAACTCAGTAAGATAAAAGTAGAACAGCTCTGTAAATCAAGGGGTGATGAATTGACCCAGAGTGGAATAAGCTGAGCAGCCCGTCAGTGCGTCACCCTACGTGTATTTACAGTCAGGAGGCACTTGCCTTCACAGGAGAATTTGCAATTCCTGATTCTCATCTCCAAAAGCAACAGACTCCACATGGAACAACAGATGGATGATCAGCACAGGGTGTGTAGGCAGCGCCCACACCCTGCTTGGAGGTCAGCATTTGATTTCATAGAGGAATAGAATCCCAGAATGGTTTGGGTTGGAAGGGACCTTAAAACAACCCAGTCTAAGGGAAGATGTCCCCTGCCCATGGCATGGGGTGAGACTGGATGGGCTTGAAAGTCCCTTCCCAAACAAACCATCCTGGAATTTTGTGATTGTGCGATCTCTACCACCAACCTCTGTTCAACTCGAGGCCACCAGAACCCCAACAAGCAGCGTGCAGATGAGCCTGGCACTGCCCCAGCCTGAAGAACGGGGCAGCCACGGGGCATGGCCCAACTCCAAGTTTTCCAGAACCTTCAGCCATGTGGGTTCCTGTGTGCTGGGACTGTGCTCCACCAACACACAGATAGAAACGCAGCTGCAGTGGAGCAATCCCCTGGCACTGTTGGTACCATGCAGTCCAAAGGCTTCCATGGAGCTAAACAGAAACTGTTTTCTCTCTTTTATCTCATCTGTTTGTACTAAGTGAGCGAGAAATCTATAAAGGATTAATTAAGACAAAATGTGTTAAATAAAACATGTTCTTCCACAGTTGAGGATTATATCCCAGCATTTTGTCAGTCTGAGGAAGTGCAGATTTATAGTGGGGAGGGGGAGAAGAGAAGGCAGAGGCTTTGGCTTTGGCTTTGGCTTTGGCCACCCAGCTCTGAGAGGCATCGCGTGGCTGTCACCACCAGCAGTGCTGCCTCCCTTACCTCCCTCAGCTCTGCTGCCAGCCAGGCTCTGGAATAGAGAAAAAGCAGCATTTTCCCCAGGAAGCTGCCAGCCCCCACCCCTGATCCCAGCTGCATCCCTGCCTGCTGTGCCAGGAGCAGCCGCTTATTTACCTAATAGACTCTAAAAGGTATCAAGGGAGTCATTGCCTTCAATTGGGTCATTCTGACATATGTAAATATGTATTTAAATTTGGTAAATATGTACAGTATTTAGAGTATGCGGAGAATGACACTTCTGTGGAATGGGGCACCTCTTTCCAAAGGGCTTGTGCTACTCCAGGTAAATTAAGCTCCTTTCCACACCAATCATGAGAGCTGGAATCTGCTGGAGAAGAGAGCTCTCCTTTGTGAGCTGGTGTGAGCAAACTCCGCAGAGCTTGGCAGCATTCTGATTGCAGTTAGTAATTAAATGTACTGCAACAACCTAGTGGGTTTGATATTATATATGATTTTAAGGGTAGAAATAAACATTCTGTTTCATGTGGGAAATAATTAATTCATCAAAACAATTCCATTATTTAAGGACTATATATATATATATATGTGTGTGTGTGTATATATATACGTGTGTGTGTATACATATATGTATGTATATGTGTGTGTGTGTGTGTATATATATATATATATGTATATGACACCTGGGGATACGGTTTAGGGGCGATTATGGTGGCCCTGGGTTGACAGTTGGACTCGATGATCTCAAAGGTCTTTTCCAACCTCAAGGATTCTGTGTGTTTGCCTACATGCACGAACCCCAGCTATTGAAAAATCCTTACATACACGTGTTTGTATTTCTTTCCTCTGCACTTAAAATGCAGACACTTCCACAAAATAAAATTCTTGGTAACATTCCTCTCTTCATCCATCACAAAAAACCCAACAAACCCTTGGTCTCTTCACCTTCTAGCCAGAATCCCTCATAAGAGAATAAATCTGTGGCTACTACATCCCTATTCCTGCAGCTCTGCAGCCCCAAATTTCTTGGGCCACTGATCTAAGCAGCCCTGTGTTACAGAAATAGTTTATTAAAGAGTTCTCCAAATAAAACCACAGCCTGCTTGATGCACCTGGGTTAGAACTCTTAACAGTCCTGAAATAACTCTGTTTTTGAAGTACTTAGTCAGGACTCATTTTTGTAGGAGAAGCTCGTCCACCATCCAATGGATTATTAAGGAATACTGGTGGGTGGGAGGGACACAGGAAATCAGAGTGTTTCAATGCTTAGAGTGAAGAGGTTTTGAGCTCTGGCAAAAGCTCCCGAGCTTTCATTTCACAGAAAATTCCTCCCTAGTCCAAGCTCGCACCTCGCACAGTCGGTATCGAATAAGAAATGCATTAGACTACACTTATTTATATTACAGCCTAAACAGCAAGTCTCAATAATTTAGGATTTCTACAGCTTGAAGGGAAAAATAAACCAAACCAGTTCCCAGTTTGAAATGGTAACCCCCTTTTTGGAGTTTCTGGACACAGCACTTCACACTGAGTATTTATATGTGTGTGTGTTGTATGTATGGAGTATAGCTATGCACGCTCGTTGATAAAAGGAGGTATAAAACCATGCAAAAACCCAGTAACATGTTTATATTTTATTAAATGTAAGCAGTGCTGACACATTTCTAAATATAGTCTTAATTTGTATCTTCAAAAAGGCTTGTGAAAACTAATATAACCTGGATTTCCATATGCCCCAAGCAAACAACTACCTATAGTACTCAGGTAACTTACAGGTGACAAAGGGAAACACAGGGAAGATGAGATGGTCCACAGGAATTACAGAATTGACCTAGCAACCAAAACTGTCCAAAAGTAGGAATAATTTTCATAATCCTAATAAAATCAGCCTTTGCAACCAGTGCTGACACCTTCAGCTGACTGTTGTTTGCCATTAGATTCTTCCCTTAGATCAAGTTATACAATGAAATTCAGCTCTCTGCCACCTCCATTTTCAACAGATTATAATGAACAACATCTTAGGTGTGCATAATACCTTTAGTAATGTGTCAGAAGAGAAGAAAGTGCTCTTTCCAACACAAGCTGGGTTAGGGTAGGAGACACAGAGAAATCACGCAAAAAAAAAAAAAAATCTTACGAACTAGTATTGAATTTCAACATTCTACTTGCTTATCATATAGTATAAATAATTCACACTTGAAAATCTTTTCAGAAATGTTTACTGACACAGCAAAAATGCATGCGAGGGGTTACTGACATGGCATGCAAATGCACACCTGAAGAGACTGGAGTGATCACCAAAAGGAGAAAAGAATTAATCGAAGGAAAATGTCAGCCAAGAAAATACATCGTCCTGAGTAAACCAGGTAATTAACAGCTCAGGTCCCTGAGTCTCCCTCCCTTCAGATCTGTCCAATGGTAGATGTGCTCCAAAACACCATCTCATAGTACAGACTTCTTCTGCTACTGCCTCAGTCTTTGATCTGGTTTTTATTTTGATTTGAAAGATATGCAGAGAAAATTGCTAGGAAAAAATCTACCATGATAGGGAAATTTGGCTCAGATGTTTTTCCTTTATGCTGTTGAAATGAGCTTTGTGGGTTTAAACTTGTTAAATCGTGCAGTTTACTGGAGGGGACTGGATCAAGTGGGCCGGTGCCAGAACACGGCGCTGGCAGCAGGACCAGGTGTTCTCTCACCTCCTCTCAACTGTACAGCCAAACAAGGGATTCTTGCTGGAATACTTGTCCCACATGGAAAGACAAGTGATCAGAGGACAAGAGGAGTCTGTGGTAGAAGAACCCAGACAATGGTAAGATCCAAGTGCCTGTACCCACAGCACTGCCCAGGAGCTGAGGGATGGCACAGGGACGGGGGGGGGACAGTGCAGGGATGGCAGATGGACGGTGGATGGACGGTGGAGGGATGGCCAGGCCCAGTTGAGGCAGTGCCTGGCCCTGGCTGGGCATCCTGGGCTCCCCTTCATACCCACCACAGCCACCCTCAGTGACCATCACGGCTTTCATAGGGAAAAAAAGCACTGAGAGAAAGGTTTGCTATTTCACACAAAAAATGGTTCAGGGAAAGGCAGAAAAGCTCATGAAATTGTAACTGCAATTATCTTAGATTAGAATATTTGGCTTGAAAGATCTGGAGGGTATTGTTTTTGATAAGGCAGAGCCACTTGACAAGGCCTGTCACCACTCCAGGTCTCTCTGTTGTCAACTCAAGATGAAAGGACATCACAAAGAATTAACTTCAGCTTTTAAACATTTTGAAAATGTCAAAGAGGTCATAGCTGATCTATTTCCTTATACAGCATATTCACTTGATGAAATTTGTGGTAACAATGTGTTTTTACTTTTCATTCAAATTGGTCTCAAATCCTGGTAATTGATCCCAGACTAATGAGAGCTGACAGGGCCCCGGCGCGATTGGCTGAGCTTTGTATCAATCACAGCTGCTGCCGGGCCACGCTGGGCACATTAGACTTTGTAATGGCACTAATTGGGGACTACAGAAAAACCTGCTCAAGCTCCTCGTGGAGTTTGCAGCACCATTTATTTGGTTTCCAGTTACACTAAAGCCAATTTAAGCCCTTTTATAACCAACACCTTCCTGCATGTAGGATCTATTGTTCCTGCCTTCCCACAAGCCGTCTAAAGAGTCCTTAAAATATTCAGTGAGATGACTCTAAATTAAAAACGGGTCCAATCTGTGAAACAGCACAAGTAAAAGTAGAAGCTAAATATTTGTATTGACCTTTTAGGAGCATTATCCAAGTCAGTAAAATATCTTAAAGGCATCTTCATATGCATAGAGAGGTGAAATTTTTAAATCTCATTTAAACGAACATGTGACCACATTTGCTAGAAAGGATTTTATATTTCCAGAACACATTAGCGTCTCTAAATATGAAAGTTATCAGTTAAAACACGCTGAAAAGCGGTTGGATGGTGCTAATTCTGCCCCTACCCCCATATGACTTGGAGAGAAAGGTCAGGGCTGCTGTCACGTCCCTCTCCGGGATGCTCAGAGCCCGTGTGCACCGAGCATGAGATGGCTCAAAGAGCCCAAGAATCCGGCCATTTTCTGCATCAAATGGATTAATCATAACCCTCCATCTTGAGCTAAAGCAAGAGATAAACATGTGTGTGTTTGCTACAGAGAGAGAGAGAATACCTGAAACAGGAACAGAAGGAACACATTGTGGCACTAAGAATCTGAAATATTTTGTATTTCAAACCATAATAAAAAAAAGAACCCTAAACAAAACCCAAAAACACCAAAACAAAAACCCCAAGACAGAAACAGAAGTAAAGTTTAGAACAAGCAAGCACTAAGGTTTAGAACAAACAGACCTAATTATGCTGTTTGTTCTCTAACCTGAGATAAAAATAATCCTTAACGTATTAACAGGACTCTTCAGTGATACTTCAGATATTCCTCCAAGCAAATCGCTTAGTGGAAGTACTTTAGGAAAAACAACTCCCACCCAGGTTTCCTCATACATTTAAGATGGAGGGGATATGAAGAAAAACACATTTTAATAAACTTCCATCTGAATTTACAATTATATGCTAAGAAAAGAAAACCATTTACTGTACAATTGTTTAAATCTATTTCTTTACAGTATTTGGCTGACAGCATGAGGTCACATCTTCTGTACAGCTGGCTGAAGCTTTAATAAGTGACCTGTCCTCCAAAGGTGAGCCAGGTTCTGAATGAAAACAGGAACAATTCCCAGCAGGATCTACAGACGTCACCCAAGGTGACTGTTCCATTCAGAATTGTCTCGCTTGTATTTTGAGAAGTGTTTCACTTATGTGAGCCACTGTTCCACCCCGGGTAAGCTTGATCCCAATTCAATTAGTCATTGGCAGCTGCAGCATTTCAGCATGTAATTACCCTAAGTATCATCTCGCCTTTCCCAAAATGTAATTACCCCAAGTATCACCTCCCCTCTCCCAAACAGGGACATCCAGCCACATTTCATCACTGGGCTCACCTTGCTCACCAACAAGTTGACCCCCTTGAACAACAGGCTTTCCAAAACATGAAGAGAACACATAAATGAAATACTGATCTTAAGGACACACACGTTTTACTGAAAGTTCCCATACAAAAGTCTTAATTTGCCCATTTCCATGTACTGAGAGAGCTCAGCTGGACAGGCAGTGGAACAGTCCCTCCCCTCCCAGGTGTTGGAGTGCCAAAATAAAATAGAAGGTGGAAAGGCTCCCACTTTTCTCTTTCTCTCTCGGCAGGTTTTGTAGGAAGCAAAGGCAAACTCTGACACTGGGGCTTTGCTGGTTGATGCCTACTTAGAGCTTACTTGGACTGTGAAGTTCTACACAGAGTCACGGAATCACTATGGATGGGAAAGACCCTTAAGTTGCTCAAGTCCACCCCTCAGCCCAGCACCACCATGTGCACCATTAACCTACATGGACACACATGTGGAAAGAAGCACAGAAAAGAAGAGGAAAAGGAGCCCTTTTCCCACACAGTCTCAGAGAGCAGTGAGGAATTTGTCAGAAACAGTTTTAAGAGATCCTTCCAAAATTTCTACCAGGCTCTCAAAAAAAGTGTAAAGCTCTTTTAAGATTCAATGCATAATAAAAAAATCCTGAGGAAGCAGCAAGGTCCTCTTTGCTTCCTCACCCTCTTTTTAGGCCGAAACACATTGCACTGACATTGTATTTTGGCACAGCAACATCTGAAAAACGAGGAGGAAAGTCCTTGACGAATATAATTTCCTCGTCAAATTATATTTGATGGCAATAATAGGCATCTTCTATTTTCAGTCCTAGGATAAAAAATCAGCAAACCAACATAAAGGCGTTTTACAGCCCCTGAACTCTGTGGCCCCCACTTTCTTATTAAGAGGGTTTGAGGTTAATCAGTTTAAAATTGCATTGATGTATATAATCATTTTGATTCGGTGAGGGAATAAATTGAAATGAATTATGAGGTACATCTTAAGTATATGCTCCATTTTGCTGCTTGTTTAAGGTTTGGATATAATACAAGGGAAAGTAACACTCATCCCACAGAATTCTCATGGATCTGCAGCAGTCCCAGTGCCAAAGAGGCAAAGTCTCTGAAATAATACTTAGAGTGGGGGAAGATGTGAAAGAAAAATTGAATTTATCAGCAGCTTATAAACAGAAATGAAAAAGATAAAGAATGAATATAATTCCTGTTAGTACGTTTCTTACTCCTGTTGTGTTCAGTAGAAAAAGTGAATTATCCTGGCACTACCATCATCTTCCTCCCACAAACTTGTACTCAGAGATCCTCTCTCTCTTTTCAGAGCACAAGTTATTCTGGGGTAACTAAAGTCCCACTTATAAGCTGATTTTAATCAGCTGCTTTGCTAAATTAAGAGGAATTTGATTAAAGCTTTTTAACCTACTCTGTGGTAGTACCTTCATAATCCATTTTCACCTCCTCAAGTTTTCTTGAGGAAGACAGAACAGCTCCCAGAAACTTGATGCTCCAGCACTAGAAATCCCAACTGCTGGAACACGGATGTGGAATTTACAACTACCAACACAACTCCCTCCTTGTTTACAATGTCTGACACCTGAAGGGCTGTCACAGAACCTGGGTCACGAGGCAGTGAATGACGCACAAGGAGATGAAGCCCCAGGGCAGATTATTTGCTGCTCACAGCACTGTTGCTTCTGTGGCTTCAGGAGAGCCCTTTGTATCAATTTACGGGTCCAGGATCTCTCCCAGAACACCACCATGGTAATGATGGTGCTCCTACAGCTCTGTCCCTGGGAATCCTCACACACAGTCTGAAGCATTCATTAATCAGAGATTTTAAAACTCTGAGTTAGTGATGTGGAGGAGCAACATCCCCTCATGTCCAGTAAAATGCAGATGACTCCAATACTAGCAATCAGTATTTTGGGGAACAAAATACTGGCCTATTCTATAGCCAGTATTATTTGTTGAAGCATCAAAGTATTCCCCAGAAACCTCTGGCCAGAACGATAATATTGCTCCTTTTCAAGACTGGAGCCAATTCCAACAAAAGGTGGAACAGTGCTGCTCCTCCATCAGCTGTGCCAGGGGATTCATGCACCCAGAGCCACTTCCCTGAAGGAACCCTGCCTTCCCGCACTCCACAGGAGCAATGCCCCATCCCTGCAAGTGTCCAAGGCCGAGTTCTGCGGGGCTTGGAGCAACTTGGGACAGTGGACGGTGTCCCTGCCCATGGCAGGGGGTGGCACTGGATGGGCTGTAAGGTCCCTTCCCACCCAAACCATTCCAGGATTCTGTGAACTCCGGCTGCAAAAGCTCCTGTTTCAAAAAGCAGAAAATTTTTTGTGGGCTTACACAAACACCACTGCAGCATAATAAATCCAGAAACATTCCTTTTTTGTAGAATTAACACTAATTGCATTTGAAGACAAAGACTTAAAAGATTTTAGAAAGGAAGCAAGTGACCCTCACTCCCAGCATGCTGGGACTGCTTGAAAAAGCCTAAATTATTTCCCATATGCCTCATGGCTGTATTTTCTTATGCAATTGGAAGAGCTTTGAATTTTGTTGAATTTAGATCCCAGTCTGACTTCTTTTTCCCATCTGCTTTTATTTTGGCATCAGACTGGATTCTTCAACAGACACAAACACAAGCAAAATCTGGTAATTTGCCCAACCCAAGGCGTACCAGAGCAGGGAAGTTTAAGTTCCTCCTGGTGAACACCTTTACGCTTACAAACCAGCATCTCCTCTGCCCTCCTAACTGGCTTTGCTCTCTAAAAAAGAGCCAGCACACACTAAAAGGTTGGGGAAACAGATTATATTTTTAAAGTGCAACATATTTTTTTCCTCTAATTCAAAACAGCAAATGTTAAAGACTCTTCCTAGTGCATGTTAGTGACAGGCAAAGCTCCCAGAGGGGTGACTGCCTTCAAAGACAGGTAAATGAGGGCCCATATAAAACAGCCAAGTATTGATGTTGTAGTAAAATTCAAGAAAAACACATTGGCAGACAAGTAAATTTGTCACTAATAATTTAATGTAATTTCCCTAAAATGGAGGTAATAGGTACTCAGGGAATACACCTCCAGGGTTTACATCAAATGTGCCTGTGGAAAATTGTGAAATAATATTTTTTAAAATGTAGATGCTTTGGCTGACATGTTGGTTTATGATGAAAATCACTCTCCTGAAATGATAAAGGGGAGGGGAAAATATCAGCTCCCAAACATACCCAACTTGTATCTTCCCAGAGCATCCCCAAAACAACAACTCAGAGCCAGACGATGCCGAGCTCGTTTTTTTGGGGGTTCTTTGGGCCCTTCCAATGCTGGACTGCGATTCGCAACCAGCAATGACCCAGCCACGACGGAGCCAGCACCACGGCCTGTGGCATTCCCACTCACACAAACTCGTACCAAGCCCACTGAAAATACTCCACGATTGCAGAGCTGTCTCTGCAGTGAAGGGACAGCTCAAATTGTGCTTAGTTGCATCCATATGACTGCAGAAAAAGGTGATGGAGAAGATAAGGTGGGACACATCTTGGTGTTTGTAGGAAGGAAAGAATTAGGCTGTCAATTGCTTAGACTGGTTTTTTCCTGGTTTTACTATAAAATGACTGAAGAGGGATCAAATTCTGGAGTAAAATCTGTGAATACAGTTGGAAAAAAGAGATTTATAGTCACAGAAAGTGATAATAAAACAAGCAAAAACCCCCCGATTCCCTCCAAGCCCACGAACAGCAGCTTTTTCTCAACATTACAAAGAGCACAAAAAAGGTCCCAAATTGTCCCTCAGCTGAGCCAGTTCTGGTCAGTAAAAATCCCATTGGAATGAGGAGCAGTGGCTCGTGCTGTCCTTGCCAAGCACCTGCAGACAGGGATGTGCTCCCTGATTCCCAGACAGCACACACAGAGCAGAGAGGAATCGGTGCCGTGAAAATCAATACGAATTTAAATCTTCCTCTCCCATTCACTGTCACTGACTCTGTTGTGTTGGTCTGGGCATGTGTTTTAAGCACAGAGGATAACTCCGGCACCTCTCAAACACAAAACACCCACAGATTTCTAAACAGACAGTAAAAACCATCTTTTTCCTCTTCTCCATTGCTGTCTAGCTTTGTAGTATTAAAACAACAAACAATATAGAGAAAATTCCCAGCTGCTTTGGTGAGAGCAGGGAAGCCAGACATCCAGATTCAAGGATTTTTCTTCTTCTGTGAGAAAACGTCTCTTTAAAATTGCATTAATCGCATTTATGATTCATTCTGCAAATAGTGATACTTCCCTGTATAAATCTGAAATTCATTTCAGATATTTTGAGTTTAATAGGAATAAAGGCACCCCATTTTTCACAGCAATAAAAATGCACCTGCCAGGAGCCGGACCAGGAAACAGACCGGGAAGATACTCGGTAAAGTTAAAACCAGGAAAAAATATGTATTGATACAAAAAAGAGAGCTCATCTATCACTCCACACCAAAAGATGCATGTCATATCATGAATTTAAAACAATAAAAAAAGCTGTTGGTTTTGCTTCTCCAGATTGGGAGAATCACTGGAGCAGCAACAGAGAAGGGATTCTGTAAGCTGTGACAGGCAATGAGTTGCAGCTCAGGCGTGAATGGGTCCTACCAAGGCTCTTTAGCCAACAACCTTTATCTAATCAGAAATTGAAGTGTTTTGTAAGAGTTCATAAAATATTTAATTACATTTTTGCAGCAACAGATTTATTAGTCTTAAATCTGACCTGCCCTTTGTGTCTTTCACCTGCTAATTTTCTCTACTATTTCTCTGCTCTCCTAAACAGTCTGTCTTTTAGCAACTCCCTGGAGCACATCTCTGGCACCCACATCCTTCCCAACACCTGGAATCTCTCTTCTCTCATCCCCCTGTGCCATCAGGGCCATGTGAGCACTCCAAATTCAGAGTAAGTCAGGCCTGCTCTTCCAGGAGGCTGAGAGGGGAACACACGATCATAATACAACTCCTCAACTACTCAAAGGCAAAGCTATCAAGATAGAAGAGATCATAAACTCTAATTTTAAGTAATCCCTTCATAAGTGATGAGCATTTTACTAATAACACTTCAGGATCTAAATTTTGTTGCTTACTCAACAAAACATGGAGGTAATTTAGGTTAATATGAACCTTTGCAGAGTATTTAATTTCTCCTCTGACTATTCCCTAGTTTTCCATAATATTTTGTGTATGAATCCTTCCCAGAGAGGAAGATTGTACAACAGCAGCCTTTGATACACAGAGACACCAGCCAGGAAATTGGAAGTCCAGGCTGAGCTTCGTCCTTCATTTACACCACTGCTGAGAGGGGGAAAGCAGAGACACCAAGCTACGGACAGGGAACGGCTTAACTTTTAATTTCCTGGATGTTATCATTTTAAATACGAGCCTTGCTGTTATTTAAATCTGTCAGAGAGAGACAAAGGGAGGTAAGAAAAAAGGAATAACATGATTTCTTTGAGCAACAGGAGCTGGATAGTCAAAGCCATTTGCTCCAGAAGAAAAAGCAACCCCCCAACCCAACAACCCACAAAGCCAAGCCCCCAAGGGGCACCAGTTTTCTGGCGTTCTGCTGGATGAGGTCAGATGGTGTCAAACAGCAGCTGCCACCACTCAGAAGTGAAGCTGAGTGCCAGGTTACACATGCAGGGACACTCAGAGACCTCAGTGCTGAGCCCTGCTCTCCATGGAACCAAGAGTCTGGGTTCTGAGTCTGCTCAGACTGGTGACAGCCCCGATCCAGCCATCAGCACGTGCAACACCTCCAGATCAAAGTTTTAAACAATACAGAAGCTAAATTCTGTGAAAACATCACAGATAGGAGCCAGCCCTTGGGAACACCAGTCTTGCCACGACCCAGTAGATCCTCACGTTCTCGTAGGAAAAACTACATTAACACTGATGTCTGCTTGGCAGGCTGCCCCCAGCCAAGGTGCTCTGGTGTCTGGTAAGACTGGACACCAGAGTCACTCAATGCCCAGCTACTCGTGGTGTTCTGGTCTGAGCAGAGCTGAAAGCTCTCCCATGAAAACAGTCCATACAAGCTGTATTTTAAAACTCTGAGCAGTTGTTACTCATCGAGTGTTTCAATACCCTGGTCCCACAAGAGAATGAGGGACGTTCATTTGCAAACTAAACAGTTACAAAAGTTGGTTCTGAAAAAAAGTGTAAGAGATTTTAAAGGGAAACTTTTGCACTCGATCACTTCATTTAGCAAGTTAAATAACAAAAGTAGGAAAAAGGAGAAGGAAGCCCTGAGAAAAGAAGGAAGCCTTAACAGTTTTCCATGGACTTCACAGCAGCTGAAGCAGATGAAATGGGACATCGAAGCGCCAGCACAGGGAGATACTTCAGGCATGGCTCTGATTTATTTCCCTCGCCTGCACAAAAGTGCTGACATACATCTCGAAGCACATTTTGACATATGAATGCACACTAGACCATTTACTCCATAGGTAATTGTACAATTTCTACTGGAAGACAATTCTCGGGTTTTGGTGAAAGGATACTTTTAGTAATGGATGACACCTGAATAATTAATTATTCCTCCCCATTCTACCTGTCTCAGATCCAGGAGTCAGTTTCTGGTCTCCTCCAAACACTGCCCGGTATTTTTCAGAGCTCATCTTTGTTATTAAGTTGATTTTCTGGATCCTATCGCTTAAATGTTTTATCTTTCAAAGGCTGGGAATGTTTCAGGTCCTGAATCACGTGAACATGGAATAGTCTGTAGTTCCTGTCCAATAAAATGGACAGGGAGGATGACAGAATCTGGTGGCAATAAAAGCTCATCAGTGTAGCTCTGATCTGGCTCCACTACATCAGCCAAATGAGAAGTTTATCAGGAAGATTTATATCGAGAAAATTTAACAAAGAAATCATCATCCCACTTTGCTGTGTGGTCCTAGATATTGCATTTTATTCTTTATTTATCAGCAGCAATGGGCTCATATGAAGTCTGACTGTGGAAAGAAATACAGCACGTTATGTTCAGAAAACAGGCAGCCACTGGTTACACCATCGTGGTGTCACCATTGCTGAAAAAATTCACAAGCAGATATAGGAAAAATGTCTTGCCTTGCCTTGTATGTAGAGAGGAGAGACAGGGACAGAAGGGATGAGAACAGATAACAGGCAGATACGTGGGAGCATGTGACATAACATATGCCGAGAGCACTGATCACTTGAGGACTCCAGCAAGTTAAAATCTCTTAACATCCACGTTGCAAACCAAAGCTCTCCTACTACTCTCTTCCTGAACACAGAAGAAATTGATTCCTTTTCATCAACAAGGAAGGCGGTGCCATCAAACCCTTCTGTGCCCCCTTTCCAAACCACCCTGGTGCTACTGGGTCTTCCGTAGAGAAAGTTGGTGATCGGTGTGAAAAAAATTACCTGAAGTACCACTTGTTGGAAGTGACATCTGAGAGCGATGTGTGATGGAAGAAAAGTGACCAAGGGCAGAGACCAAGGCTGGGGCAGTGGGAGGGGTGCTGGCTGGGCCAGCTCACTGCAGTCATTGCATGGCAGGTAACACAGGGAACGACCCCCACGAGAGAGAGAGAGCGCGCGCAGTGCCCTGACCCACCCGTGCTGTCCCCAGCTCTCCCCAGGGCTCCACACCCTCCCAGGACACCAACACAAACATGTCATCAACCTGCACTTATGACCTAAAGCAAGTCAAAGCAGCAGTAGGATTTCTGAATGAGCAGGATGACAACGATGGGAACATTTGTCCCTAACAGAAGGCAAACTCCCCCACACACCCAGCAAGGTTTATTTCTACCGAGGCAATTTTAACTGGCATTTCAAGTAGCACAGTCATATTTAATTCTGGCTTTGCATTAAGAAACACTGTCCGAAGTAATTGGCTTCCACATTCACGCTGGAGAGCAAAGACAAACCATGGAGCATGTTTGGAAAACCTCAACATCTGGTTATAGTAATAACCTCATAAAGAGAGAATTTTAACTGACCCATTTCCTTCCATCATTCCAAACACTGAGAGGAGAGAGATGTCATCAACTCTTTTATAGTCCTTTAACACCTAAGTGATCAACCCAACAGATCAATGAAGTAAAAGGGTCCATGTCCTCAGCTGCTTGGTGGGAATGGGTGGCAGAACATGGGAAAGGGGCTTTGTTAGTCTCCATCAGTGACTTCTGAAACAGAAATGACAATTTGTCCTGATAATCTGCAACATTTTGAGGCAAATCTTGTACACAGGCTGCAGCATTCAGCATCATTTGGGATAATTACACGCCAACGGAAAACCAGGAGAAAAGCAGAGCCGACGCTGTTCCACAGCACTGGAGCAGTGACCAAGTGCCTTCCAAAGGACAAAGCCACAAAGGACAGCCCTGGGCTGCACCAGGCACAGTTGCCACAACAAACACTCATGTACAGTCTTATTTTTTTTAATACCACATAAAATGATTTTTAAACACACCTGAGATTTGCAACACTGGGGGTTCCCACCTATGGAAAAACATTAGGGATACCAACAACTCAGAAAAATTTTCCAGCAATAAGGAAATCCGTGTGCTCAGCTCTCGTCATTGCACTGCAGCACCTCCAAGGCTGGGATTTCAGCAACTTTTAGCATTTTAAATGTTAGTGATGGAATTCCCAAGTAAAACAGCCCTTTACTTGGGAGCAGAGGCCAGAGACTTCACAGCCTGAGAGCTAAGAAGAATCCCTGTGAGGAGAAGGTTTCTCTTATCAGGCACAGAACAATTAAATCGGTACTTTTTATTTTTAAGTAAGTCCTGTGTATTTTTCAGTACCAATTTTACAATAAACATCTGTGTATAACTTGCAAAGAGGGATTCTGTGCACTTATGAGGAAGCCCAGCTGCTGTTAGCAACATTCCTAGAAATTCGCTCATTTTTGTATTTTGAGGCTCTCCACCTGCACTAACCCCGTGTTCACCAGCAGCATTTTCCCTTTCACGTCTTCTGCTTTCACTTTGAAAGACACAAGAAATTGAAGATGGCTGGCACCTAGGAAAAGAGTCAACGCTTATAATATTGTCTTCCACAGAACAGTGAACAAAGAAACTCATGCAATAATCTCTGCACCAAACCCACATTTCTACTTCGGCTATTCCAGTTCCACAGGAAAAAAAACGTTAAAAATATCCAGCTTTGAAATTCCAGGACTTCAGTGTCAGGGATCACACGATCTCTAGAGATGCTGTTTTAGCAGACAAGGACACATGCTGCAAAAACCACACATCTTTTCTTTATTTACATTATACAGAGATCAGGCTCCTGCTCTTTTCCTATTTTCACAACTTACAGTTCTTTATTCTTTTTAAATGAAGGCACAACTTTGCATTATCGAGTATTAAAATGTACATTAATGACAAAAGATGACCTTAAAAATTATTTGGGTTTGTCACTAAAATGGACCGGGACCCATCATTACTTATACAATATGGGTTTTTTTATTATCTGCAGATTTGCACAACTGTTTCCTACCTTTATGATTTATGCGTTGACTCTCATGTGATTCCAGCTAGACCACAGCGGATGGAAGTTATGTTTCTTTTTTTTCCCCTATGTGTTTTCTATGTTCTCTGTGAATTTTAGGAAGAATTAGTTCCAAAATTAAAACTAAGAATTTGAAGTTTACTTAGGAAAGGAAAGCAATGTCAATTGGAGAATGATGAAATAAAGCAAAGGTCATAAGGTAAAACTCTGATCCTATCAAAATCCATGGCAAAACTTGTATTCACTCCATTAAGGTGACAGAATCACCCCAGAATTCCTTCCCTCCATATGTCCCTGGGAGAGTCCAAAGGCAGGACAGGCCCTCAAAGGCTTCACTGGGATCTGCTCACATTTAACCCTGACAGTTATAGTGATTTTTCATTCTTTAATTTAAATATTTCCATTTTTTTCTACCCATATCAACCAAATAAATTACTTCTCCCTCAGGACTCTGTAGAAGCCAACTGGGAAAGTTCAGCTTTTTCTGTCTGCATCAGTCCTTTAAATTGATTTTTATATTTTAATGAAAAAACTCCCTGAGTTAATTTCTGGATGAGGGTTTGGCTCTCACATGAAAGGAGCAGCCGGGTGCACCCAGTAAGGGTCTTTGTCATCCTCATGGAGAAATTCTGGACAAGGAATATAAAATCTTTCTGATGTACCATGAATCTGCAAAAGCAGATCACAAAGGAAATTCTTTTGCAACTGTAAATTCTCAGGTACCACAAAAGAACAGTGTGCATTTTCTCAGCTTATCTGTGGGCAAAATAATACCTTTTTATGAAATAATAAATTCTCGAGACGACTCTTGCACACTGGTTAGCAGCACAGAAAATACCAGAATATGCACATCCTTGATACTGGGCACTGACGAATTCTCAAGAGACTTCACCAGGTTTTCCAGCAATGATAAATAAATGTGATTTTTATAGGCCTCTCTATGTACGTGTATCAAGAGCACACCCACCCTACAAGTGCTCTCTCCGTGTAGAAAAGCAGGACTGCTTCAAAAAAAAAAAAAAAAAAGCTGTTTTTTCTTTCTGACAAACGGGCATGAAATAAGAGGCCGACATCTGCCTCTGCAGGTCATTCCAGTCAGGCTGCTGCGTGTCAGAATTCCAACTGCTCCATCCATCAATGGCAGCCCAAAAATTAACGTAGCTTGGAAACTCTGCAGCAAGACAGTAACAGCCCAATTGAAAGGCTGACCTTCGGAGAACGGCGGGGTAAGATGGAAAAATTATTTCATGCCCTGTACCAAAGCCAACACCACAGTTCAGAGGGATTTGCAGTTAATTTTTTAGTTATAAAATCAGGTTTGCTGGTGAACAGCAGTGAAACTGCAATACCAGATAAGGAAACTGTTATAAAGGCTTTTTTAATTTCGAAGGCATTGTCAATTACATCCACAGAGATACAGTTTCATGGTATTTAGGATTTTAATTTCTCTAAATTACTGATTAATATTTTTTTAAAGCATAATCTGTTCACTGTTATAAACAACACTATTTTCTTAGTGATCGATTGGGTAAAAACTATAGTTGATTAGCCTGAAAAATCTGATTGAAACAGGCCGCAATTTTTGCCAAACACACACTTTCAGGTTCAATTAAACCAACAAGACAATCTGTTTTAAAATAAATCCTCAAAATTGCAGTATTAAGTTATTTTATACAGGAGTCAATCACAGAAGTTATTTAATAACTAGAGACAAGCAGGTCAGCCCCGTGCACAGCCCAGATCAGAGGTGCCTTTACCCTCCCAGCTCTACCCCAGACCATGGCAGCAATTGATTAATCCTCTGTTAAATCACCTGCTAACACTCTGTTAATTACTCCATAAGCTAATTGAACTGGAAGCTTAATAACACACAAATAGCAGAAATACCATATAGCTTAAAACTTCAAGTAGTTCAATAAAATTGAACTAATTAAAAAGAAAATTCAAATAATCCAATAAAATTGCCAGATCACATTTTAAATGTGCATCCCAAACTTTAGAAAGTAATTTATTTTTCCCAGGCCTTTCTCTGGAGATTATTGAAAAAGCTTACTGAGCATTTTCTTCCCTTAGAGAGTTTTTCTAATGTTACAAAATATTTTCCTTGTTACACAGGTAGTTACTTCAGCATCAAAGCATCAAAGACACCAAGAAATCTGGAAGATGTAATTAAACAATAGGACAGAACAGAGAGCCTCAGTGTCTGAGTTTGTCAAAACAATAACTCATGTATATTTTGTTTTATACAAAACTAGAAACAAATATTATCCTGTTTAGATTGAAATATATTTAATGGCAAACTTAAAGCCCCCAAAGTAGTCACAGAGCTAATTTCTTTCATTATGGTACAATGATACAGAGAGAAAAATTCCAGGATTTTGAGAGACAACAACCACCCAAATTTTATTTTTGATGAGACAACAAGTTTGGCTGACAGTGTTGGGAAAGATAAAACTGCTCCCTTATTTTTTAGTACAATAAAAGATTTAATTAACCCATTTGCACAATAATCTACCAATAAGCCACGAGTAGAAACTATCTAGAACTTTGCCCAGAGAAGCTGTGGCTGCCCCATCCCTGGCAGTGTCCAAGGCCAGGTTGGACGGGGCTTGGAGCACCCTGGGATAGTGGAAGGTGTCCCTGCCCATGGCAGGGGGTGGGACGGGATGGGCTTTGAAGGTCCCTTCCCTCCTAAGCCAGTCTGGGGTTCTGTGAGAACGAGCTGATTGACAAATCTAAAATGTCGTGGCTTGAGAAGTCCAGAAGCCAAAGCTGAGGAAATTCAAACACAGAGATTTACATTGCAATGCCTGACTGAGTGGTGAGGGAAGAACAGATTCTCCTCCTGGAAATATCAACACAAGCTGAACCAGCACAATATAAACTATTCAAACACAGATTTAAGGCCTCATACAGAATTAACCGGGTTCATTTTAACGGTACATGTTATCTAGGATGTCAGATTAGATGGGTTAACACTCCTTCCTGGCCTTCAAATCTATAATCAATGAAATAATCCATTAGCTGCACTTTAGAGAGTTTCTCTCCTGTTCTTGTGAAGGATCTGGGGTGGCCAAAGCTTCACTCCCAGACTGCTGCTCCCTGCTCTTGGAGCAAGGCACTGAGTTCCCCACATTTTAATTATCCCAGAGAACAGAGTGGGTTGCTGAGTTAACTGCAGGGAGTTCATGACCAAACATCCCCGTCAGCAAAGCTGTTGCACACCACTAAGAAACTGGAAAAGTTCAAGTTATTCTAGGCCATCTGATCAGGATAAGCAATTACTTTCCACATTTTCTCTTCTGCTGAAAACTATTGGTTTAAGCTTTAAAAAAAAACAATTTAAAAATCAGATGTCTTGTGCAAGAGTTTTAACAATTCCCAGTGACTATGCAGACCTGAAAAAACCTTTGACTTTAATAATTATGATTGTTTACAGTAGTAACAACCATATGCAGTTCTTTATAGTACTCTAGAATCTTATTCTTCAAATAAACTGTGTAATTATAACACACTGGAGAAACTGCCATTATCTCATTTCCATTAAATTAATGGAAATTATTTACCTTTTTTGTTTTCCACAGAATTAATGCACATGATGAACTATTTTTAACTAGTCCTGAGACTTAACAATTTACACTCAGTTCACAAGATTTCTTGCCAATGAATTGGACTTAATGAATTCCAGCTATTTTAAGGGGAGAAGGTCTTTACTAACAACAATCATTACACCAAGTGAAGGTATGTGGAATATCCTCTGCTTCTTTTGAAGTAACAAAAGCTGCAGTGTCCTTTAAAGGAAACTCTCCAAAGTTTAATCTGCAACTGAATAGGACTATTCTGAAAAAAGAAAGTTTTCATTCTTGTCTGATGGACTCTTCCAAAAGGGTCCCGTGGGAGGGGCGTGTTTAACTGAGAGAAGCGACACAGATTCCCAGACAGGGAGAAGCTGTAAATTTGCTCTATGATCAACATTGCTTTGAGTCAGGGGAAAGCAGGACGTTAACCTACTACACGGATATGGGAGATGCAACTAAGGGCGACCTTCAGAAAATGTTATTTCCAGATACAAAGATGAACTGATTCATTTTCAAGGAGAGCAACAGAGCCCTGTTTGTTTCTCTCTCCCAGTCACACACCTGTACGATGCCACAAAGCTCTGCTATGGCAAACTGGGCCACCTCCTGCTCCTCTCTGCTTCTCCCATCAGAGGCCATTTTTGGGTTCTTTTGAAGAAGGGGCTGGGGGTCACATTTGCTGCAATGCAAAGACAGCTGGTGGTATTTAGAGCATCAGTTTAGAAGTCTGTGCCTTGAGGAGGGCAAACTGAAGCTGAACAGTGGTCACCAGGATGAGGGTCTGCCATCAGCCAAAACCTTCACTTCCTGTCCCTCTCCCAGCATTCCTTCAATCTGTGTGCTACAACTACAAGAAAGGACACATTTTTCCCATTTCCAAAGCTTTTACGCTTCTGAACTCCAGCACTGTGTGATCGGTCGGGGTCTCTGCACACCCTCACAGACACACCAGGAGAGCAGAGAACAGGTTTGGATACTACACAGAAAGATACTGTCAAATACAAAGTCTGCTTTCTCTCTCTAACTTATTTCAACTCTCAGACATTAAATTACCAATGCAATATCAATGTCCCGTCTTTAAAAGCAAGTCCGTTCTAGAGCAACAAACAGAAAATTATTCATGGCAGGTAAGTGTAAGAAAATTATTACATAAAATCATATATACACTAACCTCAGTTTATATTCACCTTCAATAATAATTACAGCTACATACACTAAATGTTAGCAGTATTGTGACTAGAAATGGGGCTCCAAATTATTATTCTTTTAACTGGAAGCTTGGAAATTGGGTGGAGGGAGGGAGAGAGGCTAGTTTTCACTGAATATCAGATGGGAGAATTCCCGCGCTGCATTATGGTGAAAAACACTGACAGCACACAAGTGCTGCAGAGATGGAAAGGACAGAAAATGTGCAAAGATACAGAGGAACAGACAGGGAAATATAAGATAGTTATCTTTACACAGTTACTCCATTGCTGGGATACTAATTACCATCACAGGAATGTCATTTGGGATCAGCAGCAGCCGTTGGGTGTCAGAAGGGATGAGGGAGCAGAATGATCAGATCTCCTGGGCTGGTGTAAGTGGCAGAGCAGTGCCCCACTGGGTGAGCTGGGTGTGTTGCACTAATGGGCAGAAAGGGCTGTACAGGTGGCCCGAGCGTGGCCATGGGGGACGTGGGAGCAGCCGGGCCCGCCCGTGTCACGTGCAAACCCGACTGATGCACACTGAAATATTTCAGTGTTTGATTCTGCTTCCCGACAGAGAGCAGGGCTCCACTGAAAGCTCATTTAATAAAAATAATGCAATGCAAATGAACCTGAATCAGAAAAATTAGATTGATGGAAGTAGCTCGGTCGCTGTAATTACACAAGGTGTATTATTTCCTAAATTCTCTTTGCATTAAACATATACCATACATTTATCAAACATAATTAGCAGTTTAGTTGACAAGGATTTGATTTTTCTCCTGCAATAAAAAAACCTTCTACATAGGTATATACATCTGAAACGTAATATGAACATTTTCACACCATCATTGTTTACTCCTCAAAGAAAAATTCTATAAAATCAAAGAATCAGAGGGGAAATACCATGTGGGACTTACAAAGCAGAAAACAAGGAAGATGGCCAGGTCAGCCTTCTGTGGATTTCATGAGCATAAAATAAAATTAAATCAGTCCCAGCTTTTAAGGTTGTTAGTCAAATAAATCATATTTGAAAGCAAAATAATTGATGATACCCCAGATTTCCTTTTAATCAACCTTTAGTTTTTTCAACCATAGAAATACATTGATGAAAAAACAGCAAAAGAAGCAGAAGATACAAAAGAAAGTTGGCAAAGTTGAATTTCCAACACAACTAAGATAATCAAGTTTTTCCTTCTCTCAGTGTTTCTTGGGGGTTTTGGACTAATGGGGGGCTTTGTTTAGGTTTTGGGTAGTCTGGGGTATTTTTTAAACAGTTTCACAGAAAACAACTATATCAAAATAATGGCAGAAAGCACTTTCATTTTTTTCTCTTCAAATCCCCATGGACTACGTGGGGACCTCAAGTCAAAAACCTTCACTTTAGAACAATAAATAAATAAACCCGCTAAAGCCTTCCCAAGGCTGGTCAACTGTAGCATAAGTAATGCAAGAGGCTGAGAGATGCCAGATAAATTTGATTACTATAAAAGATGGGAATATGTTTCTTTCCTCAGAGAATTCACAAAAAGGGGTCAAAAACAAAGCAGCACTGAAAGCCAACAACTTCATTTCGCCAGCAACTCAAGGCAAAAATACAATACAATTCCACGGGAACGTTTTATCACATCGGTGCAGACACCTCCTAATCTTCTATTTCTGAAAAAGGAAAATAGCAAAGATAGAGTCCAGGCAAAATGAGGCTCTTCTTTCTTTTCTGGAAAAGGCACTCTGATTAGTATATCAATTTAGCAAAGAGTTCAAGAACTGTTTTCTTCTTTCACCTGCTACCAGTGTCATAGTGGCTCTAACACATTACAGTAGGAAAAAAAAAGTAATCTTACACTTCATGTTATTCTTCCAATTTGTCAGATTACCAAATCATTTATCTCAAATGCATTCAAGAGCATCATCAGGAGAAATGACCCATCCTCCTTTCCTTGTTAAAGAAAGAAACAAAGTCCTGACTCGGTGTTAATTGTTCCGGCCTTGAATAATGATGAGATCCAGAGATGCCCCTGCACTGTTCCCTAAGAGATAGTCCTGATTTCAAATTTTTCCTCTGTAAATAGATGAGCTCCTGCCAGTTGCTGTTACAACGGCACCAGTATTTTGCAAACCTCTCTGGAATTACTTTTTCCTTCGCGTGTCTGAGGGTGGCACTTGATTTTTTCACAAACACATCATGTTGGTGGCACAGCCGTACCACAGTCAGCTCCTGCCCCCTCCTCCCGAGAAAACACTACCCCTTCCAGCCAGCAGAAAAGCCATTCTTACTTGAATCTATTAGATTTCACCTTATTTCCATCACTTCTTCAAAGTCATCCAGTTCTTCCTATTTAACCTCCCAAACTCTTACTCCATTAACAGCATCTCCCAGCACTGGGTCTTCAGCCCAATTCCAGTAAACCACAGGTAACTTATATAGAAGAGTTACAAATAAGATGTATAAAAGAAGGTTGATCTTTGAAGAACAAGTAACTTCTAGACACCTGATAAATTCACTTTAGGCACACAAACACTCTTACTGCATGACACTTCTTACAACCAATCTGCTGCAAAAAGCATCTTCCATGGGCTGACAGCACCGGTTGCTCTGCAGGACTCAGGAAAGGACAAGCTTACAGCACTTTTTTGTAGGTATATTTTTCAGAGACTAAGATCCAAATTTGGTCAAAACCTGTTCAGATGCAGTATTACCGCTTTGCAGTAATCAAGCAGAGTCCTTTACTGTGTCGAACAATTTCAATAAAAAACAATGGTTAACTACTTGGTTTATTCATGCTATTGCTTCTTATTTTATCGTAGTCTACTACATAATTGCCCTGCAAATATCACTTAACTCCTTATTTCCTCTTTTCCATAGTACATGCATTCCAAACCCCTCCATTTTCAGTAAAGCAAAGTCTAATTAGTATTTGTAATAACACATACAAAATATTATCTACAGTAAATGACCTTAAAGGTAACACCTTCATTTTCAACTTCAAGGCCAGAAGACATCCATGCCCTGGCATGAAGAGCCGTTTCCTCAGAAGAACTAAACATGTTTTAGCACATTAACAAACACTTGAAACACTAATCAATACTTTAAAAAGAGTGATTTCTCTCCCCAGATTTCAAAACATTTTAAAATAGAGAGTGAGACCAAGACAGAAAGACATTCAGTAACTTGACCCAAGACAACTTGAAGAAAAGGGAACAAGAGATGAACTCTGGCGGCTGTTCTGGTTTTATCTCCCTGTATGACAAGAGCCAGGTTTACTGGGAAACTGAGGTCAATACCATGGCTTGCAACTCCTGTGAGGACCTCCTGCAGGGCTCTGGGTACAGGAACTCCTCCAGGCGGTGACTGAAGGAGTTTGGGAAGAGGCAAGTCTGAGGAGAAGAGCATTATCACAACGGGAGTTGCCAACTACTGCACCACAGAAAGAGGGGGAAGAGCTGGAGAGATGGAAGGAACTGGGATCAGCAAAGAGCAGCTCCTGCTCCCCCATCCCTAAACCAGGAAGCCACTTCTCCAAGGCTTTCCCCAAGCCAAGCAGACAGGACACAGAAGATGTGACTGGAACCAGGCAGTGCCATGGCCCAGCCAAACACAGGCTGGGATTCCCGGAGCGCAGACTGGGACCCTGCTTTGGGAGACCTGGAGACAGGAGGGCATGAGAAGCTGGGGTGGTGTGAGAGCATGACCAGCACGAGTGAATTTAGGGGTTTATCACTTCACTGGTTTTGCACTTCTGCTCTGACAGGAAAGCTCACCAGCTGGGAAATTCAACTGGATGGATCAGTCAGGCAATTCAGAAGCTCCAGATATTGAATGAAGGAAACAATACTGAGGAACTAAGAAAAGGGCAATACTGACTATCACGACAACAAACAAATCAGCTGCTGGCTTTAAAAGTCATCTATATGCTGGTCTCTTATCTTTTTTCTTTCTAACCACTGAAAAGCTTGCTTGCATCAGCACAGCACAACAGCAGAACTGGAAAGAAAGTCCGTGCTTTTCGAGAGCAGAAGCGCAACGTGAATATGCCAAAAAAAAAAATTAAATAACAAAGCAGGATTTATGAAAGTGTTCTCAATTTCTTCAGACGCTGTGTTCTCCTTTCTAAAGAAGCTGATGGCACAATATAAAAACTATTTCTCTTCCAGTATTGTTTTCAATAATAATGTAAAAAATCCTGACCAGCAGCAATTTAAAAACACAACAAAATTCTCTGATAAGAGACTTGGAGACTTAAATATGCAAAGACTACACAGAAAGGGTGGTGAAAGGTTACTTCTAGAACATCTATAAAACTAAAATGCAAAAGTGTATGCAGTTACCTGTGCGCCCATTCCTTAAACTCTCACAAATGACATTTTCAGACTGGCACAGATGTATCAAACTCGATTGCTAGGAAATACAGATGTTTGACTAACCAGGATAATGTTACTTTGGATCCTTGTGTGTCTGTTATAACTGAAACCATCTTATTTTTCCCCACAGCAGCCACATCATGAAATGCAGGAGGACAGTTTGGGTGACTAAGCTGGAAAAAGACAATGTTCTGTCTCCATTGCTGCCCTGGAGTTCCTGCTCTGTATCAGCCATGCAAATCCATCCCTCCCCCCAAACCCTGCTCTCCTGGTTTTCCAGCGGGTATCACTCTTACTCCGCTCCAGTTCCTAAACCCACTCTACCTCTCAAACAAACCACTGGCCTCCTGATCTTGAATCCCATCATTCAACTTTTAAAATTCTCACTTTAGGACAGTTCAAAGCATTCTCACCACCACCCTCACACCCACATGGCGTTCTGTGAAGTAGTGCTGTTCAGGCTCAAAAACCCACACAAACCTAGAAAACTGCCTTAGGATATTTATTGATGCACCATCTTGAAAGATTTTTCTAATGAATTTTGTTGCTGTGAAAGACTCCTGCCTTTCAAAAGCAGAAGAGTTTTATAAAAAATTAAAAGTTGGCATTTCTGAAACATTATTAGAAAAACTTGAACAACCTGGTCTAGAGAAAGGTGTTCCTGTCCATGGCAGGGGGTGGAACAAGAGGATTTTTGAGGTCCCTCCTAACCCAAACCACCCTGTGAGCCTCTGAAATAGCTTCTCACAGCAGCGATTTCACAGACATCAATGGCTCTGCTCGCCCTGTGCATCAGACAGGAATTTTTCATTTCATACATCATTTAAAACTTGCTGCAGTGATTCCACAAACCTGTCTACAAGCACCTTCTTCTTTCCCACCCCTCTCCAATTCAGGTTATTCTGGCCAAAATTGAACACGCAAGTAGACTACCATAACACTGGTGACAGAGAAGCAAAGCAACACTTAGCACTAGATAATGAAGAGAAAGGTCTTATACTGTCAAACAATATTGCATCTTATATTTGAATACATCAAAATAAAATTACACTGACTACATCATCAGCAAACTTACCCCAAACACACCATAGCAAGCAACCAGCATTAGCACACGGGCATTTCAGTATTTTTAAACACAGATTTGCATTTACATCACATTTTCAAAAATTCCTCTCCCAGTGTAAGAGCGTGGACAAAACCTTCTCCTCCCAAAACCACTTGTTCAGACCTCCGTATTCTGGAGCCATTCACACAGACAGCTCACTGACTGCTGCAGCTGCCCAGATAAAATTATAAAGATCACAATTATTGTTACATTTATTATTTCTGGAACAGGCCTTCAGTGCTCAAATACAGAGATAAGTTCTGAAAATAAAGAATTCCACAACCTAAATGCAAAGACTTCAACTCACACTGTGGCCATAATTCACACATCTCCAAACTGAGAGCTGAAAAACGGACAGCTTTGACCTAAAACTCATTGAAATAAAGCCAAAAACTCACTCAGTGTGGAAATCCAAAGCTAGAGCTTTACTCACCATTTATGAAGGACTTCTGGACTGTAGCATCTAACACAGTACACTCATTGCCTGGGTGTTAATTCAGTAATTCCTCTTCTCGTTCAGGATAAATCCAGAAAGTAGCTGGCACAAAGAAATGGAAAACACACATTTAGCTGAGGTTGGATGTGAACAAACAGAATTTCTTCTTGTCCATATAACTAACAAAAAATCTTCCATAACAGCTAAGCCTATATACTGATACATCCTTCTTTTCAGTTAACACCAAAACATTTCTGTAACCACTGGGGAAAAACCTTTGATATTAAGTAAATTAAAAGACAAGGTACAATGATAACTTGAATATTCCTAATACTTTTAACATGCTAGAACACATGTAAGTTTCAAAATGTGGTAAGTCATATCACTCAAATGTTCTTGAGTCAGGAGAATTTCTGTGCGTAGCCCAGCATGGGAACACAAGGAATGTTATAAAATCTAAGACCACTTAATGACAGCTTCTGGAAAGCTTCCCCAATTACTTGTCCCCAGTAACCACCCACACAGTGAAAGATTCTACTAACCACGAAATAAACACAACCGGTTATCTAGTTCCATTTATGCAGCCAGTATGTAAATCTGCCAGCCTGTGTTCACAGCTCAGGATGTGGAAAACACCAGTGTCAGGCCCAAGCCAGAGACCCCCAAGGCTCAGCAGCCAGGAACTTTAGGGCACTTGCAGCTACTGCCCCATGCTGTGGTTCACAGGGTGAGACACAAAACAGGAGACAGCCACTGCTGCAGATTCCTCTGGCAGAGGTCCCACAGGTTCTCCTGCACCCACGAGCCAAAGGCTCCCCACCCGTTACGCGTCACAAAGTAAACATCCATAGCTCTAAACTGTTCCACCTTCATCATGAACTTCTCAACTCACCAATCAATACAATATTGAGCAAAAAACAAGCCAGAAATACTCTTGAACAGAAAAACCAAGCCCACCCTTATTCAGAATTGTGAATTGTGCAGCTCACACGTTTTCCAACATAAGTTCAGGAAATAAAAATCTCATTAAAGCTTTAGCCAAAATTTCTAATTCATCAAAGGACCATGTTTTGAATACCAATGAATTTCATGAAAAAGAAGCGCTTTTTTTTTCTTGTCTGCATGTCTGTAAAATCTCTCTCAGGTTACAAAACCAAATCTGATGACACTGAAAAGTCTTTCAGGAACAAAGACAGACGAGTAAAACAACCACCAGATCTCTTTAATTCCATGCAAAAGTGTCAACAGCAAAATCACTGCATCTCTGCCATAGCAGAATATTAAATAGTTCATTAATATCCATTTTCCCTTCTTCTCTTTTCAGAGGCTACTAAAATTGTTTCTGTTTGATTTTACATGAGTGAAACTCCTCCCAAATGAAACAGGTACAAGGATCTTGAAAGAACACTCAAGTGCACATCACTCAAGCCCTTGGCAGGCCCTATCTCTGCGAAACAACAATAGCATCCCACTAATAACAATGACTTGCTTAACTATTCATTTTGGTAAATAATGGAACTGAAAATTATCTAGTGATGGATTTACAGTTTTACAATGCATCTCCAGGATGAAAATGAATAGGGACGGAGAAATTATGTGTGTTACAATGGCTGACGCCACAACTTCAGATCCCGCCTTGCTCCACAGAACAACACAAGCTGGAAAACATGGCACTACAATTTTTAGCATTTTACCTTTGTCTAGTTCTACTGTGAGACATCCTATATGTATTATTTGTATTATCGAAGCACTTAAAGATGCCAATTAAAACCCAAACACAGCTGTATTAGGCAGAAATAGTATGAAAATTACAACAGGTGTCATAGCCATTTAATTCCAACCACAATAAATCTCCTGTTCCTCAGATATTCCTTCCTTTATCAGTTACCACAGAATTTAACACATTCGGGTTTATATTTGAGGGAGCACAAACAGAATGGCCTAAGCAGCCTCTGCAGCCTTTTTTTATTTGAAAACCGTATTAACATTTCCAGTGGAGGCCCAGAGGGACAAAGCCTAGTCACACAAGGCTCGCTCTCCTTCATCACCTTCCTTGAGAAGCCCATGGAACCCCAATACCATGTGGACCATGAGGTGAAAAATCAGAATATTTGGAGCAGGAGGCTGACAAAGGTGACAACTTCTCTGGTAGCAATGGGAAACAGTAAGTTTCTGTTTAAAAAGTAAAAGATTACTTTGTGTTAAAGTAACAAATGGCAAGTGTTTACCTGTGACTATTAGTTCTCTCTCCTAGGGAGTTTATTATAAACAGTATTTCAAACACAGGACTTTAAGAGACAATGTATAAATATTTTAAATGGCAAAATATAGGTGTTGGCTTTTTTTTGTACTATGTCCAGAAAATTTGCACAAACACATCAAATTCTCCACCTAGGGAATTTACTTTATTGTTAAGTTTGCATTTAAAACAAATGTACATGACCTATTTTGGGGCTAATATAACTAAAAGGAGCCTATTTGTTGTTTATTATTTATAGAAGATTCACTTCAGATTAGGCCTTTTGCGGACGTGTGTATCTGTGTGGCATCACAAAGCATCTCTAGATCTCCCCCAGCACTAAAACACACGGGGAAATGACAAGTTAGGATGTATCCAGTACACACAGTGTTTTATAAAAGCCAAGATTAAAAGCTGGTTTTTCCCTCCTCAGAAAGGCCACATGAAAGAGCCGCTACCCTGGGTAATGCATTGACCTTCTGGGGCTGATAATGACAAGTTCAAGTTCCTGGAGTTGCGGAAGATGTGGAACTAAAGTAAGTGCACTCAAGCAACGAGTTCTTCTGCTCTGTTAGAATCCCACTCACAAAACCAGCCCCATGGAAAGAAAGAGGAAAACAGTTTAATTTTTTTTATTTATTAACCCAGGAGTTTTTCTACACCATCAGCATGGCTCAAAACTGCTTTCTTAGAGGCTTCAATCTAAGGCATTGATGGTTTCTTTCCATTTTAATAGAAAACTTGAAATTGAGGCACGGAAAAGAAAGCCAAAAACCTACAGTAACTACAGAACTGGTACTACCGATGGTACATACTAGGATGTACTACTGCTACATGCATAGGACTGTGTGGTAGCACATTTTGCATTTTCAAATATTTATATTTCAAATTACACTGTGATATCACAACCTTTACATCTTTGTTTAAGTTATGTAAGACAAAAAAATAAAGGCTAAAGCAAATGCTATGACTCCAGTTGGTGTAAATCAACATGTACATCATCAGGTTTTAATCATCAGCTCATGCCAAATGGTTTACGTTGAAAGATTCCTGCCAGGACAGGCTGTGATCACAAAGGGAATAAAATCATTCCAAAATAAATTCCCTTTTAAATTTTGCTCTAAAACAGTATTTCTAATTTCCTCTTCCTCACCCCCAATTCGATCTCATCTCAGAAACATTAATTTATTTAGAAAGAGAAATTAATCACGGGCATCTCTAAAATCCTGGGTGATTCCAGTCCAGTCAATTTTTGCAGATTTTTGCCTTTCCTTAGGAAACACGGTGATATTAAATACAAAACCCCACACATTCAGAGAACACTAACATTTCTAAAACAAGATCTTGAGCTGAAGTTAAGAAATTGCTGTAATTAAACTTGTCCAGGAAGACAGATTAAGGTCAAATATGTCTATTAATTTTGGCTATCCAGTCTAAGCCACCTTAGACTTGATTTTTTTTCTTTGAAGCGCAGCATTGCACAGCATTTAATACGTTCCCAACTGGCTTTCACGGCGGTGATTTTTCAGCACCCTCCGGGGGCCGTGCCCAGCCGGCGCTGCGGGCTCAGGGACTCGCCCAGTCCGTGGCCAGCGGCAGAAGCAGGAAAAATCCTGGCTGAAGAGGAGTTTCCGTGCTTCACTCGCGGAGCCCACGCTCCTCTTCCTCGGCGCAGTCCTAACCCCAGCTTCTCCCACTCACACGCAGGAACTCCTCCCTTCCTAACCCAAACCACCCGTGGCTCTCCCTGCACGCACCAGGGAAATGTCTTCGGCCCCGGCATCCCCCACGCTGCCAGGAGGAGCGAGGCGGAGGCACGGCCTTCCCACAGCTCCCGGACAGCGCCAGCACCGGGAGCCACTGGCGTCCCCCGGACTGTCCCTCTGGGGCCCCCTGTCCCCACCCACGGGGCTTCTGCGGGGTCTGAGAGCGCCAGGCTGGGCCTCCCTCGGAGCGGGAGAACGGCGGCAGGAAAGGGGCATCGGAATGGCCTCGTGCGGTGGTGGGAGTCAAGGGAGTCAAAATTCAGTCTCAGGGAATGGGGCGGATCGGAAGGGACCTTAAAGCCCATCCAGTTCCCACCCCCACCCTGGGCAGGGACACCTTCCACTATCCCAGGTTGCTCCAAGCCACATCCAGCCTGGCCTTGGACACTGCCAGGGATCCAGGGGCAGCCACAGCTTCTCTGGGCACCCTGTGCTAGGCAGGGCCTCCCCACCCTCACAGGGAAGAATTCCTTCCCAATATCCCACCTACCCCTGCCTCTGGCAGTGAGAAGCCATTCCCTGGAGGCCCTGTGAGAAGTGACACGAGGCTGTGAAGCCGCAAACGCTAAAGCGAGGGCGGCAGCTCCCGGCGGAGGTGCCCGGAACGGCCCCGGGCTGCGGGAGCGTCCGGCCGGGCCGCCCTCAGCCCGGCTGTGCCGCGGGGAGTGACCGTGCAGGGAATGACCCTGCCGGGAGTGACCGCGTGCGGGGAATGACCCTGCCGGGAGTGACCGTGCAGGGAATGACCCTGCCGGCAGTGACCGCGTGCGGGGAGTGACCCTGCCGGGAGTGACCGTGCCGGGAATGACCCTGCCGGGAGTGACCGACCCTGCCGGGAGTGACCGTGCGGGGAATGCCTGACCCTGCCGGGAGTGACCGTGCGGGGAATGCCTGACCCTGCCGGGAGTGACCGTGCGGGGAATGCCTGACCCTGCCGGGAGTGACCGTGCGGGGAATGACTGACCCTGCCGGGACTGACCCTGCCGGGAGTGACCGACCCTGCCGGGACTGACCCTGCCGGGAGTGACCGTGCGGGGAATGCCTGAGCCTGCCGGGACTGACCCTGCCGGGAGTGACCGTGCAGGGAATGACTGACCCTGCCGGGACTGACCCTGCCGGGACTGACCGACCCTGCCGCACCAAAGGCGCCCCGCGCTCGGTAACGCGGTTCGGGGCTGTTGGGACATCCCCCGCTCCTCTCGATATCAAAGCGACTTTCCGCGGAACAAAGGCGCCGCTCCCGCATCCCGCGCCTCACACAAAGGAGCCGAACACGGCACCGTCCCCGAGGGCAGCCAGGGGGTTAAAAACCGAGATCGCAAACAAATGTTTCCATAATCAACAGCTACCGCAAGCAACGCTCACAAAACTACAGGAAAAAGAATCATTTTCTGCTAATAGAAGAAAAACGTTTTCTTCTTTAGGGTGACATATCCCTTTTTTCAAGTCTTAACCTTTTCTTTTTCAGGTTAGCTTGGAAAACAGAAAAGGAAAGGCTACCCTGGATTTTAATTTGACACAATAAAAAACGAAATACACCTCTGAAAATCCTAGAGCCTGTGGCATAACTTCTTTATTCAGATAAATTCTAAAGTAGCTGTTATTTACCCAGAAACCAAAGAACAATCTGTGCTATTAAGATTTTTTTTTCCCAAGACATAACATTATTTGTTAACATTCCTAAATATTCATTACAGGAACACACAGCCTTTAAAAAGCTGATTGTTTCTTCATTAAATTTGGACACTTGGGAGGATTCTGTGCACAAGTTAAATAAACAGATATTTGGATAATTTTCAAGTGAATGTTTAAAATACAAATAACATCAATCATTAGAAAGGCAGGTCCTCCCTATCTCAGTGCTGGTTTCTCTTCAGCCCCTCGGGGAGCCCACCCTTCCCCTCCCAGCCCTGCTGGACCAGCAGTGAGGTCCTGAGTTCTCAGCAACTCTCTCAGAGGGAAGACAAGAGAATTTCGCTGGTTCAGGATCTTTCTGTTCTTCCCGTTTTTGAAGTTCCACATCTGGTATTTTTAAGTCACATCCTCCTTCCCACCTTTCTGTGACATGGAAAATGTCACACTTTGCCCAGACACAATTTCAGCAATTTCATTTATATCAGAGGGTGCTTATAAGTACATTTCTTTCAGTCGGGTACTTATTTGCATTCAAAGTTCCTGCAAAAAATGTAAGTACCAGAAGGCTTGATACAGTGCCTTAATCTGAGTGTAGTGAAGTCCAGGAGCTGATCTTGAAACCCACACTCTAAACTTACCTGTTGACTTTCTACAACTGTACACAAAATTCAAGTAATTGCAGTTAAAAAAAAAAAAAAAAGGAAAGGATATTTTTATAGCCTGAGCCAGCCTATTCCTACCATTTGTAGGAACTGCTGCTGAGTTTGCACAAGAAAATGGTGTTTAAAAGACAGTGTTTGCACCTACATCCCTTTCTTAGAGTAATTTTTAATCTAAATTAGTCCTTCCTAACCCAAATGTGGTTTAACCCAAGCCAGAGCTGTTGGCCACTGTGCAAACCAGGCCAGCAGTTTTACTGCCAGAGGAGATCGGGTCAGAGATGGCTCCTGGTGTCAGATCAGTCACTGACTGCCTCAATTACCTTTGGCAAACCATTTAACCTTTTTGTATTAATGGTTTCCTGCCAGTAGAATAGTTCTTCATCATGGTCAGGAGGAGTTTAGCCCATTAATTAATAAAAATAACTATAAAAATACTCTTTCTTTCATTCCAGTATCTATCTGCTCTGCAGAATAACACTGAAACTCCAAACTCCTCTGCACATTAGGAAGAAATGAGCTATTTCTAGGTAAGTGGGTGCTATTTCAGAGCAGATTTTCAGCATCCACACTAATGACTTCACAAATTATGAAGAACAAGGCTCACAGTTTTCTTGCAGCTCGTGACTAACAACAACAAAAAGAAACAGCAGTTTGTCCTGAACTGACAACTTTTGTGGTTTAGAACACTTCCCAAAGTTTTAATGAGCAAAATGAGTCTAACAGGTATCTGTTGTGAAAATCACCTTGATCTGAAACCTTCCATGCCATGTTTCAGCCTAAACAAACTTTACTGCCTGGAAAACATCCCTGTAAAAGGGAGTTTCTAAGGGAAACAGTGACAGCACAGCAGCTCCACTGCAGCATCCTGATGGGGACCACTGCAATACAGTCTATTCCAGAATCATTTTTCTTTTTATTATTTCATTAAGTTGTATCTCACTAAAGTTCCTCCTAGGATCTCTCTACAGCACCAAATTTTTCATTGAGAAAACTATAAATCATAGGCCTAAATTACAATTTAATTATAAACGCCTTCCCTTCTAATGCTGCCTGGGACCTTTTACCCTCCTACATAATTCTAAAAAATGACCCCTGTCATAATTTCCTTCACTAGAATAATATGCAGAGATCTAATCCTGAATCCTGCTGTCTTATAATTTAATATAAGAGGTAATTATTATTCAAAAGATAATGTTGCAGATATTGAAAATATTCTGAAGTTTAAGTCTAAAAAAACCTTCCCTTGGTATGCAAAAGCCTCTTATTTGATTCTTGCGAGAAAGGAAATAAATAAAAAGGTTTTAAGACTTTATGCAAAATGCTAGAATATTATTTGTAGCTGAGATTTGTTAACTATAATTTCTATAACCCTTGAACTACAGAGAAAACACTCACATGCAGCAAAAGCAGGAAGGCACCAGAGCATTTATTATCGATCTCTGCTTTTAGCCATAGGTTAGACAGAAAGTTCCGGACTGCTGCTATCCAGCTGAAAAATATGGTTTAGGTGGCTCCACATTTTGGAATACAAGGAAGTTGAAGGTGAGCCAAAATCAAAAGAAAACCAAATCAAACAAACAAACCCCACCATCATGAAACCACCTTCTTACACCTCAAATTTTATTTTAAATTGATCACATCAAAGGCACAGTTACGTTTATCCAAAGCACTCCTGTAAAGAAGTTTAATTATAATAAAACCTTAAGGATTTAGTACATTTTTCCCTAAGTCAGAAAAGCAAGGAGTAACATCATTACGTCAGTTCATCTTGCACAAGAGACGTGGATTTAATCTCAGCCCAGGAACACGGCTGTTACTGCCTGGCTATTCCCTCTACATAGGAAGGCTTTGACCTTAAAGCCTTTTTTTTCTAAAACTGGGATTCATCAATTAAAATCTGTTTTCTTTCAAGTTAACTCTTAGGGTATGCAGGAATATCTGCCAAAGAGGGGAACTGAGTGCAGCTGGAGCAGGAGAAGGTGAGGATGAGCATAAGGAGAGAGAATTAATAGAAAGAATTCAAGTATAGTAGAGTAAAATTCACAGAACTAGAATGTTTTTCCTGTTTCAAATTCAGGGAGTGAGCCCCATTTTTTCAGGTAAATGAGATATCAGATGAGCTTCATTGCTTCTAACCATACCCACCTCCATCAGTGAGAACAAATAAAATCCCCTAACTGACAGATTCAACAACCTGAAGAGGGAAAGGCCAGGGAGGTTATCAGAAAATGGGGTTCACAAGAGGTAATTATAGCCTGTGCTCACCCTGCTTAGGTGAGGCAGAACATCACAATACAGCTCCATAAAAATCAAACTATATAATGCAGAGGCACCAGTTTACTGCTCTCTTTGGTTTTGCTTTGGGAGCAGTTCATTTAAGACATAATAAATTGAAGTTTTTTTCTCCTGTCCCTCCATAAATCCAGGGACAGTGCAAATGAGGAGGTGCTCATTATGGACAAAGGAAAGGGGCTCCCCAGACAGTGACACAAGCTGGGAGCATTAAAGCTCTCATTAAAGGGAGCCCTGTGCTTTTTGTAATAAGGAATATTACTTAATAACACTCCAAGCATGGTTCACTTCATACTGCTGAAGTGAGCTTTCGGGGGGCAGTGAAGGGGAAAAGAGGGAGCATCCACAGTAGCACAAACATCATAAAAACAGAAATGGAATTTTGCCTGTAACTAATTAATAGTAAGGAAGGAAGTGTCACTGACTGCCTCTAACTGAATGGCTTCATGCAACATAGGGAAGATGTTAGACTTTACTCCTAAATGAACAAAGAAAACCAGACTGGAGGGACACAGGTAGAAAATAATTTCAGTTCTCAAAGCAGAAGGATAACAAAAGGTTTGAAGCCACCACCGGGGCAGCTGGCCAAGAAACCACTGCTATTAACATGTTACATTCTTTGTGCACATCACAAACTTTCCCTAAGAAAATCTTGTACTTGTCCCTACAGAATTTAATTCTGTTTTCGCCAAGCCATCACTCCCACCTGTCAGATTACTTTGAGTTGTGCTGCTATCACTGAATGTACTCACTAGCTCAGCTTTCTGTTGTCTGAAAGCTCAGTAAATATATTTCCTACTCTGTGATTCAGCTCATTAAAGCAAACGCTGCAGTGACCTAGGGTCAGGGCAGACCCCTGCCAAAACTCAGTTTATACCTCCTTGCATTCTGAGAGTGATAAGTTCGCCCTGACACGATTCTTCAACCCATTCTACACCACTCATCTCAACCAAATTTCCTCAGCTTGCTTATAAATAAAGTCGTGTGAGTAGTGTCAAAAACCTCCCTAAATTTGAGATCTACGACAGCGATTGCTCCTTCCCTGCCCACACCTGTTACGCTGCTGTACAAGTTGTTGTGTTGCTTAGACAATATTTTTTCTGTCAAGTCTGTGTTTGTTATTCATTCCCTTGTCATCTTCCAAGTGCTCACAAATAGTTTGGTTGCTTTTTCCAGAATTTCGGCAGGAACTGGAGGTTATGTGACTGGTCTATAACTCCTGTCTCAAGTCAGGACACTGAACTGTCTTCCAGGATTTCACCTTCCCTGCATGAGTCTTCAAACGAGCCACCTCTAGTTCTGAGTTTATTCTGGCTCTACGTGCTCTTCTAATGAGTTTTGAAACCAACAGTTCTGACAGCAGCCCTCTTGGACACTTTAAACTGTTTCTTTTCTCTCAGGACTCAGATCTCACCCCTTTGGCAAGGGCATTAATTATAGTAATCGCTGTCCCATGGGCAGCTTCAAGAGAGAAGGATATAGAAACTTTTGGCTGTCTCAAAATTCTCTTTGCTCTCCACTGAAAGGTGATCCTATACTTTTCTTTATTTTCCCATTCCTCATGTTCTTAGCATTCTTATTTTTGCTATTTTGATACAACTTGCATCCTATTTGATGATTTGGCCTCTCTGGTTTTATCATTATGTGCTCTGCTGTATCTTTTTACTTATTCATGTCAGTCTGCAAGGTGGTTCCTTACACCTGGCATCCATCCTCTGCACTAGGATAGTTTGCACTTGGTAAAAAAATTCCATTTATGTAATTATTCAGGTTCTGGGTCTGAATAATTCCCAAAAATTGTCACATTAGGTGTCCAACACTTCCACTGTCACTGATTATTCTTAGTTTTAATTGCCCACTAAACTCAAAACTTGCTGCCCTTTTGCCTGTGATGGCCCAAGTAGTTCTGGCTTGGCCTTCTGCCTTCCTTTGACATACTCACTCTACATTCCAGCAAGCATTTCAGTTTTTTTTACACTACTGGTATATGGGGGACTAACAATATTGTCACTTTTCTCCAGTCTGTAACTGGAGGCCACAACAAAGAGAGAAAAATCAAGCCCAAGCTTGCACGCATTGCAGATGGCAGCGCTTATTCACGGGTCCAAGAACATCCATTCCTCCAACTTTGCAAAAGTACTTTGGCAAAGGGAACCCAGCCCCAGCACATTTTCTCTCCCATTTAATAGGCTGCTTTAAGAGCACGTTTACTTAGTCCTCATCAAACACGGGTAATTGACAGCTCTCCACCCCCAGCATCCCCACTCCGAGAAGGCCGTTTCCCCAGGAGCCGCCTCAGACAACCTCAAACACTTTATTACTGGTCAATTTGGGTTCCCTGCCCACTGTAAGTGGCAGTGCTGAGGGTCTCTAACTCTCTCTTGTCTCGCTAATCAATATAAGCAGTCACTTCCACGGCGTTTCCCTGCTACTCAGCAAGAAGGACGAGAGAGAGCCACGGGTTGTAAATAGCAGAACAGCCTCAGTGGTACATCAGAAAATTAAACTTCAGAAACAGGAGCCTGCTTTTATTTTGGGCTTCTTTTGGGATTTTCTCTGTTTTGATTCTTTCCAGCCAGAGCAAAGCACTGCAGTTTGTTTGATGCCATTCCCAGTAACAGCCTCGTCAGTGGGGAGGGTCACGGTCCCCCTCCCAGGCACAAAACTTCCCTGGGAACAGCACGTGGCTGGAGACGGCACCAAGAAATTCCATAAAGTGCCAACCACAGCTTTACAGTCACTGCGTTATGGGTATGAGAAAGTCAGGATTAAACAATTACTGCCTGGAACTCAGGCAGTAAAATTTGTTTATGAGGTAAATTTTAACAAGAAACAAACAGTTAGTGTTGTTTATAAGCAAACTCAAGCTGTAAAATCCAGGGAATGCTTTGTAAATGCCCGTCCATGGGCCAGGTGAGGTCCTGGAGGGAAGCTCCCTGCTGCTTGCAGCTGGCTCTCACACGCACAGTGTGACCAGCTCCAGTGGCCAGGTGACATCAGAGCCAGTGGCTTTACCTAAGGATGGCAGGGACAAAACCTTCACTTGTTGGTAAAGGTATTTCTTCTCACAAGTCTTCCCTTCCACTGCATGGAACAACCTCCTTGTCCTGTCCATACCCAAAATGGCCACAATGAGTAATCCAAGTATTCTGGTATTGTTTCGGTTGGAAAAGGATTCTAAGCTCCTCAAGTCCAACCATTAATGCAGCACTGCCAAGGCCACCGCTAAACCATGTCCTGAAGTGCCACCTCTGCATCTGCAAGATGCCAAGAGACAGAAGTCTGTGATCCAACAGCAAGTAAGTCAAGCAGAGTCTGTTCGAGGCCCCTCTGGCATACAGAGTGCTTGGATCCAGTCCTCAATTCAATATAGTCTGGTTTCCCACTGCCACCTTTTTTAAGAGGAACTGCCCATATTCTATTCAACACTGCAACATACTCTCTGGTTTAATAAAATTATTTCATTAGGCTGAGCCCCAGGAGGACTTTGGGGTCTCCCTGCAGTGCAGTGTGACCGCGCTGTTAACGCCAGCGCAACAACGAGGAGCTGACTCCTGTAGCAGGGCAGCGGAGATGGAGCATCCACACTTCCACGTCCCCAAGTCAGGATAATCCAGGGATGCTGCAGATGTGGAGACTAAAGACCAGCCCCTGAAAAGCCAGAGTCAAAGGCTGATGTGGAAGAGCAGGGACACAGAGGTAGGGCCAGAGCAGTCCCTGGACCTGGCTCTGCAGCATAGCCACCCTTCCACCTCCACGGCCACCCAGTGAGCACACACTAGCTGGGCAGTACCCAGGAATGCTAATACTTTCATTAAAACCCTCATAGCACCACTTGGCATACTGTGAGGAAGGAAATCCACCTTTGCTGATCCCACTTTACTCTTCCACAACAAGAAAGAAATAAAAAACCTGGGAGAAAAAATGTAACATTATTCTTTTTACTGCACACACACACAAAAAATCTTTAAAAGTGAGTATCTGCCTACTGCAAAGTATTGAGGTGAAAAGGGAGGTGTTATCATCCCCGTTCCCCCAGGATCTCTTAGAGTGTGTGTGTTTCTGCGGTGGTTGGCTTGTGGTTTCGTTGTTCACTACAGTTTCCCAGAGCCCTATATTTTACTGAAACATAAGTACAGGCCCACCAATTTGCTGACAAGCTGATCTATTGGCTCTAGGACACTGAGGGGAATTATGCTCCTGCCGCCCTGATGCTCTCCTTTGTTTAGAAAAAGAAGAGAGAAAGAGAGAGAGTGAAAAAAAAAATCCTCAATCGTTTAGTACAAGTCATTTTACATGCTGGGATAATGAAGTATAAAAATGCCTTCAAAGGACTGATTTCCTACTTTTAACTCACTACCAGCCGAGCTCTTTGTGAGGCCCTCTGGAACATGCATTCCCAGCCCCATTCAAACAAAAGAGCTGCGAATTCATTAAACTATTTAATTATGCCTTTTTATTTTTCTCCATTAGCAAGCCCTGCCAGTACAAAGTAAATAAAGCCACCATGGTCTTTCCCCAGCAGACACACTGACTGTTTTTATTCTTTATTCAGTTTACAATATAAAGGGCTATTTTTCCCCCCTCCTCCTATTCTTGGCGAGTTTCCTAATACAAGCCCTACAAACAGAAGCATCCAACTGTACATGCGACGCATGGAAGCCGGGAGCAGCACTCAGCATTGCGAGCACATACCCCAGACAGCTTTCAAAGTACCAGCAGCCAACGGCAGCCAAACAGCACTTTGCAGCCAACACGGAAAAGATATTAGCTTTTTTTTTTATACTCTAGTAAATTTGCTTTTTACATCTATTTCTTTTCAGAAGGGCTTGTTATTGAGCTTACTGTCCACAAATTCCATTGATCTCAGGCTGTGACTCAATCCATATGCTCACGCTTTGACACCAGCACAGCAAGCAAGCGATACAAATCCTGTTCAGGCTACAAACTTATTGATTTTATAGATTTCCCCCAAAGTTGTGATAATGATATATCATTGTTAAATTTGGTAGAACAAACTGCTTTCCCAATCTGTCAATGCGAGCATGAAAACCAATTCACAGCCTTGTTTAGAAGGCTTTCCCTTCAGAAGAGTAACTACTGCTGGCGAAGGCAGATCACCAACACCCCGCCGCTGGCAGCGGGGTGATGGATGTCACCTTTCCAGTTACCCTTTCCTGACCTGCAGCCCGCTGCGTTCCCAGACTTGCCTCCTGGTTATGAGAACCACCCTTATTTTTCAGAAGCCTTTCTCAAATTCATTATTTAAAACTTGCAGTAGATGTAAACCGTAATAATAGCTTTTAAACATATTTCCTTTAAATATTTTAGATGCATTAAGATGACATGAGAATTATTGATTTTAGCAAATCACTTTTGCTTGTTCTGTTCCTGTGCTCAGATAAATGGCAAAGCCGTGCTTTTCCCTTCCATGAGAGGGAGACAGAACACTGGCTTAAAGAGGAGTGGCCTCACTCCCTGCTCCACCACAATTCCTCAACCTCCCAACAGTGGGAACAAGGGAACGTGTCCCTTCACAGCGACTGCCTTCCCCTGCCAAACCCACTCGGGCATTTTCCTCATGGCTTTCCACTGCCAAAGTAGAAACCTGATCCGCCACATCTCCCAACCAGCAAGCACAGGGCCGTGCCAGAGGCATTAGGAAGATGAAACTCAAGCTGTTTCTCAGGTTCTGAGAATGCGACATGAGAAGCTCATCAGTCCTTCTGTGATTATCACAGGACAGAAAGGCTCTCACCAGCACCATGTCTGTGGGGTGCATGACATGGACACAAACTGTAAACAGCTGTTGTGTTTTTAACAAACCATGAAATAGCTCCAACAAAACCGTTTGCTGGAATGACAATGTCAGCTTTCATTCCCACATTCTCCTCCAGCTCTGAAGCAACTATTAGGCCTCCAAAAGGAGACCCAGAAAACATGAACAAAACATTTGCCAAAGAAACTGGAGTTTATAAAAAGGCAAGACTTACAAATTTAGAAAACTACATTTAGGAAACCCATGTGAATAAATAATTTCTCTCTTGAAAACCTTCTCTTTTCCATCCCAGCCTTTCTGCCTGTTCTTTATCCATCTTCACTCAACATCCATCTCTTAGCACTGGAAAAGCAGCTTAACTCCTCCGACATGATGTCACTAGTTCAACACACCCCACACAGTGAGAGCTTTACTGTGCTTTCCCCAGCCCTGGTGGTGATAAGTACCCACATCTGGCAACACAGCCCTGAGCATTTAACCGTGTTCCTGGGACAACAGCTTGGAGACACATTTTGAAGGGCTGAACATCTCCCACCAGTGCCTCTCCTTTCACTTCTGATTTAATTCAAGGTGATGGGTGCTGAACTCTTTTACCTACTGTGGCTTTTTCTGAACTTGCTGAATGCCCTTTCCAGATGTCTTTGCAAAAAGTCTTTCTGAACTTCAGGGCACTTGAAATTCAAGCACCTGCCTGCGGTCTCTCTTCTCTGTCTTCCAACTCTGATAAGAAACACCAACTCTGATATACTTCTCATTCATCTGTGGTATTTTCACTGTTTTCTCACTGAAACAGCGATGTCAGGGTAAGAGAAAGGTGACAGAACAGCACAAATTCAGATATTTTACTATCATGTTGCTGAGGAGCCGTGCTTCATGCTTCTCTTTCAGAGCGTGGGCACAAAAGGTCTCACAACAACAGGCTGTCTATTTGCTGGGCAGAGGAGCTTCTATCAATAACAGAATCAGCATTCAACTACTGCTGTTTGAAGAAGTGAAGACCTTAACCCAGAAAGTGTCATCGTGAACTCACTTGTGTGATGTGAGAGAACTGAGACTTGGTGAAACTGTAGGACTTGCCAAAGGCCTCACATGAAACCAGCGGTAAGGTGGTGCCCCAGGGATGGAGACCCTCACTCCATGTATATTACACCCATTCTGGGTCATGTCAGCTCATGCCTTCTTCAAGAAAAGATATTCACAAAGGGAATGTCCTCTCACATTCCTCATTATTCCTTGTTTACTGGACAAATATGACTTTACTCCAGCCAGTCCCTACAGTAGTAAAGGCATCACAGGCTCCTCTACTGGGTTCCTGATGACCTTTCATACCACTTGATATTGAATTTGTATGACCCCCACAACAGGAAAAATGGGTTCTCAGTGTTCTGTGGTGTTCTCACTCAGGGTAACAGAACATGGGGGAGGATTAACATCGTGGTTCCAGATGACGACAGAAGGGAACCGCTGTCTCAGAAAAAATTAAGTCTGAATGTGTAACAGGAACGTAAAGACATCCAAAGAGTATAAGTACTTCCAAAATTATCTTAATTCCTTCCTTGCCCCATGCCAAAGTAATCTGTTTGGACAAGCCACAGAATCTCTGCCTTCAATTTACACTTCTGGAAAAATAAGTCTTTTCCTTTCTCGCATCCCACTCTTTCTCACTTTCCACCCCCCCCCCAAAAAAAAAGGGAGAGAAAAGGAAAAAAAAAAGCCCTTCCTGATAATTGCACTGGTCCAAATGTGCAGGGCTTTCATACAGAATGATGGCTTCCCTTGTCTCCTGCATTTGTTCATCTCCTTTGGGAGGAGCAATTTACAGAAAGCATTATCGATTTTTGCCATAATAGGTACAGAGATGCCTCACTGTCCCCGCTCAGCCAGCTCACTCTCTGCATCACAACTGTCAGGCCAGTTTGTGAAGCCCGTCATTATTTTTTTTCAAGTAAATCCATCACAGGAGTGGGGGAAAAGTGATGAAAATAAAATTATTTTCACCTTGCCATAAAAAAGAATGGCCGTGTTCCCTAACAGAAATAAGTGCAAATGCTGTCAACTAAGAGAGCGGAAGGGAAATTCAAAGCAAATAAAAGTGGGCTGGGGGGAGGACGGGAAGGGGGGGGTGCAAGGAGGCATGGCAGGAGCTAATTTACTTTGAACACATTCTGGAATTTTCCTGTTAAAGCCGCTCTTTACAACTCTTCCAGTTGTTCTTCATGTTCTCATTTCTCAGGAAGTGCTGAAATCTATACTTTATACAGATATTTGCTTTGGCTTTTAGGGTGTAGAGGAGATTGCGGGTTTGGGGATGCAGTTATTAAATATTATTGGTCTGGGGGACGAAATGTGCCATGAAAGCTCCCTGTGAATGCAGACCACCCACCCGCCCCAGGATTACCGTTGCTCTCACTCCTTTGTGCGGGTTTGGGGGCTTCTCCCACTCCCCGTTCTCCGGGGCAGGCTGAGGCCACCAAACTCATTCTGTCCCTGATCAGCATGTGAATGTTGAGGGACACTTACTTCAAATATTTCTGAAACTAAAAAAGCCTTTTAGAAATCACGTCTAAAAACAAACAATTCCCCCCTGCCCCTCGCCGGCATTACTGACTCTCCAACAAGCCCTTTGGTATTCATCCCTCCTCTTTGATTAGTTTTTGCTGTACCCTTCATGTTGGTCACTTATCTCACATCTTGAAGGTCACACTCTGTACTCCTCTATTCCAGCGGCCCTGGCTTGTTTTTTATTCCTGAAGACAGCCTTGTTTTGGGCTCAGAAGCTTTAATCCAAGAATTGGCTCTGGATCTAATTCCCAGATCCTCAGTTCATTAGCCATGAAAAGTGATAGCTGCTTAAGATTTTTATGAGCCATTGTTCCAAAGCGGGCCACAGAAACGGCACAATTACCCAGCGCAGTGCACAAAGCCCCGGCTGCCTCTGGCACTGACACGAGGAGCTCGATAGCAATCAAACAGCTTAATGAAAAGCAGCAAGTTTGCTCTTGGTAAGGAGTGAGGGATCTGTGAAGTTTGTTTCCAAGTGGTGCTTTCTGTAAGGACACTTGTTAGGACAAAATTTAAATCACCCTGCCCGTCCTCTTCAGCAGCGCTGGCGCTAAAGGAGACACGACTTGGCTTTTTGACCCTTCCACACAAGCACTTGTGAACATCACAGAAGCCTTTGGGTTGGAAAAGGATTTAAAATCATTGAGCCCAGCTGTTTCCCCAGCACGGCCACCACCGATCCGAGTCCCCAAGTGCCACATCCACACAGCTGTGAAATCCCTCCAGAGATGGGGACTCCACTGCTGGCAGCCTGTGCCAGTGCCTGGCCATCCTTTTCATTAAGAAATTCCTCCAGATGCCAAATCTGAACCTCCCCTGACACAGCTTAAGGCTGTTTCCTCTTGTCCTGTCCCTTGTTCCCTGGAAGCAGGGAGGAACCCCCAGAAAAACTAGACTTCCTATTACCTCCAGCATTTAAAGCTCATCAACCCTGTCCCTCTGGACTCTCAAGCAGATATAGATATTAATATTGAAGCTAGAGTTCATTGCAATTAGGCCAGGCAAATAGTGAGAAAACCATCAAAGCGGCTGGACAGAACTATCAGAGGATTGCTCCCAGGCAGGGTGCAGCAAAACCCCAGGAACAGTCCCGTGTCCAAGTAATTACAAGGATGTGATGCAGGCCAGCAAAATTTAAGAGGTTTAGAAGTAAAGTGGGTACTTTGCTAAGCAGTGGATTAAGAATAAATGCAGCCAGACCCAGCGCACTTCAAGTGCTTTCAACAGCTCTGGCTCCAGCCACCGCCGGGCCGACAGAAATCCCACCTGCCCGAGCTGCCGCTGCCACGCCAGACAGCACAAGCTGGGCTGAGGGCACCCTCCAGGATCCTGACCCAGGGTCTTTACATCCTGCCTTAATCCACCTCGTGGTCCACCCCATAGCTGCCTGCACCACATCTGAGCTCGGCAGCATGTCCTGGACAAAGGGATGTCCCTGTGCCTGGATCTGCTGCCCCCGTTCCCCAAGGACAGCCCTCGTGTCCAGTAGGTCCTGCCACACCGCAAACGGAGCGAGCTGCCCCTCACAGAGGGAATGTCCTTGCCCTGAGACTGTCCACCCAGAGAATTAGCACCGAGCCAGCTAAAATCCACACCTCAAATTACTCCACAGCAACTTGCCCATGTGAGTCTTTCAGGATTGGAGGACAAGCAGCAGAGCCTTGGCACCTTGTGTCCTTGGACTCACAGTCATCACAGCAATAGCTTTGTGTTCTGCAGATATTTCTGGTCTGTTTCTCACTGGACATATTTATATAAAAAACCCAATATATTAAGAAAGTTAAACATGAAGCAATAGCTGGGTCGTCCTAGCTACACTAGGACGACAATACTGCTCTCAGTAAACAGCCAGATGCTTTCATGGTGGAGTTGGACTGTGATGATCCTTGTGGGTCCCTTCCAGCTCAAGATATTCCATGAGTCTGTGATTTCATGAGAAGAAAATGGGAGCTGGGAGGGGAGCAGTGATGGGGACAGCAGGCATGGAGAGGCCTGGCAGTGCTGTGCTCTCCCTTTGGAGCTCCACCGCCTCCAGACCTCACAATGACACCCCACTCATGAGCTTTGTATCTGTCTCAGGTATCTACAGAAATTCAAGTCCTGGTTTCTTGCTAGAAAGCAAAAAATAAACTTTGTCATATAGATCAAACATATCAGGACAATTTTGCTAGTTTATTAATTGTATCTCACACTCTCCACCGTGCAAACAACAGGGCAATCCTGTCAATGAATTCCCATCCTAGGGGAAACATTAGTTGAAATTAGTTTAGTTTGTTCCTTTGCTCTAACAAGAACATGTGAGTTTGTGATTGTTTCTAACTCTCTGCTCGCTCTGTCCACACCGAGGGCCATGTAAGGGCAGGTGGCCACCTCCTGGCTCTGTCATTTAGCCAATATTGAGCTGCACTTCATTCCTACATATGTTCAGACACAGCCATCCCCGCCCGGAACAGATGTACCCACACACACACATATGTGGCTGCTGGTTAATGCAACAAGCACAGTAAAAACAGGAGGACTGGGAAAATTTGGAAAACAGCCTGCAGAAAAACAGCTTTCATTTAACTTTTTAATTTTAAACTATATTAAATTAATCATGATCACAAGAGGCGTAAGTGCTGAAACCAGACGAGTTCAAGGGTTTGACACCCAATGTTTACATTTAGGAACAAATGGGATTTCACTGCAGACATGGAACATGTGCAGACCCACCCCTCTTCCTTCCGGCTGGAGCATTAAGTGTGGCTTCACTCTGAAAAATCACAACAAAAATGGCAGTTTCATACTCAAAAGATTCCCTCCCCATGTGTAAACATGGTCAAGTCCATTGACTTTAGTGACAAAACAGCTACCTGCCAAGTTTTTGTGATCCCATGCCATTGCAGATAACAGTAAATGTGTAGTAGTACTCATGTCAAATTCTCCATATTTACTGAGCTCTCGTCAGTTCTAACTGAAGGGGCAAAAAGAAGGGGACAAGGGAAAAGTCCAGTTCCAAGGACACGCTCACGCGAGTGATTGACAACAGATCTTACCAGGGGTGATCCACCTGCACCAGTGCTTGTTTTGGCCAGACAGTATTTGCTGGCATCTTCCCAAGGCTTTTTTTTTTTCAAAAGACAGAAGTTAATTTCTCACATGTCCCTCTGCACTCTCTGGGTTTGTCACTACTGGCAATCCAACTGTTGTCAAATCTGTATTTTAACAACTTTGTTTCTTTTTGTGTTTTGTTAAGTCTGACAGTGTCACGCCACAGTTCTCACCTACACTTCAAGCACACTGTTACCATTAAACAAATAAAATATAAAGAGAAATTAAGGGAACTGCTCATCTTAGAGATAAATGGAACTGAGTATCTAATTTAAATGGATATTTAAATGAGCAAATAGGTGAGTGATGCACCCTCCTTGCAGATAAAAATGCATGCATTGAATTTCCATGGGTTTCGTGGCCCACAGAGTAAAAGCTGGAAGGAAGAAGGAAACATCTCTGGTTTTTGGGTGGAATTAAGCTAGGAGGGGAGTATGTAAGAAAGCGGGTTATTTGTGGAAAAACACTCTGGCTGAACACTAGAGCAGAAATTGAGTCTGCTGTGCTGCTTTGTGCTCAGCCTCTGGCTGTCCAGCTGGTAACCAGATCATGTGGAACACAGGCCTCTGAAAGGTGGAAAAAGATCTGGAATATGAAGCACTGCTGTTTTACTGCTAATTCAATAGGGAAAAAACCCTATAAAATATTAAAGAAAGTATTTAAAAATATATTAAACACAATTTGTACCATAATAGCTTAACCTGACATCAAAACGCAGCTTACAGCTTGTTTGTGCCGAGTTCCAGAGTGTGGCTAACAGAATCACAGGCAGAATGTTCCACACAGCCTCCAGCGTTCGGCAAAATAGGATTTGGGCTTCGTTAAAACAAATTCCAGGTGGAAAATTGGGCATGCTGATAAAAGCAGTGCAGGAAAGAGTGTTAGCTCTGATAGGGTAGGATGGGTATTGAATTCACTCTTAACATTACAAGACTTAATTAAAGAGGTTGACCTGAGGACCCCAAGCGGCGCCGAGCTAAGAGAGCCATTCCTGCTCCAGTGTGGTGTTACCAAAGGTAATTCTCGTTAATATGACTCCAACTGGAATGTGTAGAGAACATCCTAATTCAGGGGCGAAGGCTGCATCACCGCTCACCAAGGGAAATAAAGGACACACACATGCAGATAATGCTTCAACAGCAGTGTATTCAAATGCAGTTCTCATCCAGGGAATACTGATTTTTATTTCTGGATCAGAATGTTATGTAATTTCCCATGGACATACACAGCATTGTCTTTCCAATGACCCTTCTTATTCCAAAGTGACCAAAAGGATGGCATAAGGGTTCAGGAACACCCTTAGTCTTTGAAGCCGTGGCTCGCTGGGCTTTTGGTTCAGTGATGCCGACTCTCAGCCAGCAGCCATGCTGGCTGCTACAGCATTAACATTATTCTTAAAGAAAAGCCTAAATTAATGGACATTTTTAAGACAAATTCTTCTGTGATGAATTTTTTTGGCTGAATGTCAGTCATGCCAACAGTCATGCCTGTGTTGGACATCGGCACCTGCTGTCCCTCACCTCCTTCCACTCACTATCACCAATCACAGTGTTCAGGGAAACCAACAAAAAATCACAAAGACTCTTCAGTAAAAGATATAGAGAGGAAGAGACTTGTGCAAGGGGTGAAAGTCCTGGGTGACAGGAAGGCATCCCTGCCTTCATCCCAAGGGAAGGTGAACTGTTAAAATTCTGTGTTTGAAGGCCACCAGTGTTAGGCTGCACTGGGTTCCTAATGCACTTCCAAATAGGTTGTTTTGCCCTTGGTTGTGTAACACTTGCCTGGAGTTGGGACAGGAGGAGGTGGGATCAGAACACACCCATGGCTGTGTCCTGGCCCCTTTTTCACAGGGATGGACCTACAGCTATGGATGAGGTTTTCTGCCAGGGAGATGTTCAACCAAGAACATTCAGCTTGTCACTTTTCACCTCTGCAGACCCAGGATATTTTATTTCACCAAACTAAAGCAAACATGTGCTGAAAATGTTGGAAATCATAGAACTCACAACATCTGCAGAAGTTAAGGTGCAACAAAAAAAAAAAAAAAAAAAAAAAAAAAAAAAAAAAAAAAAAAAAGAAAAAAAGAGAAGAAGAAGGAAAAAAAATTTATTTTGTCCTTTGATAACTTCCTCATTCACCAAACCAGGCCCCCATCAAAATCTACAAAAAGAATTTCTGAACAAAACCACAGTGAGCCTAAACAACATCTGGCCAATCAAATTTACAACAATAGAAAAAGCGCAATAAAAGTTTATTTCTTTTGAAGAAGAAAGATGTATTTTTAAAAGCTTTATATACAACCCTGAAATTAAGGTTTCTAAACCAAACCTCTCTTCAGCTGCAGGAATGGACAGAGACAAGGAGCAGATGAGAGTCAGCCTCTAACTGTGCTCTGCCCTCAGCATTAAAACCTTCCTCTGCTAATCCTTGGAAAGATCAAAATGAAGAACACTGTCAGCAAATTCAAGGCCATTTCTTGTCACTTGCCAACCCACAGTGATGCTCTGAGAGCCTCCTGGATGGCCACCACCACCCTGATGCGCCACCTGGGGCTTGGGCTGGAGCCTGAGGAGGTATGAGGGTAAGAGCACAAGCAGATCTCTGCCGTGATCGTTCCCATACATCACACAAGCACCACTGCACTGCAGCTCTGCTCTCCCTAAATTACTGCAGAGAGAAGAGAACACACAAACGGCTGCACTGGGTCCCACCAAATGTCCCCTTAGATCCATGTCCAGCATCCAACAGCCTTCAAAAGCAGGTGCCCAGGAGGAGTGTAAATAGAGCAGCAGACAGCACTGCTTCCCCCAAATCCCCTGCTCCAGCAGTGGGGGCCCAGGCACCGCCCCAGGAGAGCAGGGAAGTGTTTAATATCCCTGGATTTCTCTTGCTGTGCACATGCCCAGTCTGCCCTTGCACCTACACAAACCTACAGTGTTCACCATATCTGAGGGGTGAAAAGAGGAAACTTCCATCTCACTTTCTGCACTCCTACCCTGTTCAGTGAATTTTGTGCATAGCTTAAACTTTACGAGTTTTCCGGTGCCTCTCCTCAGGACACTGTTCTGACAGCAGCCAGAATCCCTGTTTAACTCCATAATTTCCCCTCTTCGCTGTTACAGAAATTATTGAAAACTTGTTCTTTGAAAAAGCTGGAATAAATAGCAGGAAGGCAAGGGCTGTCAGTGGTGTCTTCCCATGGTAAAGAAGTAATTCCCACAAAAAAAGAAACCCAATCTAGTCTCTCCACCAGTTTCCAGTTGCCCAGTGTTTCATCACACCAAAAATGAAACGAGGGGCTCTTCATCACTATGGGTTTTGGCTAAAGAATCCAGAGTGACCCATGTACTTGCCTTGGCTAAAAAAGGACAGAACCAAAGATGTGATTATGCAAAGATTACTAAAAACCCGAAAAACAGTTTAGAACCCCAACAAACCTGCAATCTGTGTAGGTTGACTGCTGCTGGCCAGAATAGAAACATTTTTTGGAACCATAGAGAATGACTTCTCTTCCCCTCTAAAAGTTATTCCCAAGCTTATCCTGTTTGATACTGAGCATTTATTATTATTCCATATTTACACTGCGGCATCATCAAGTTCTGTACCAATGGAAGAAACTACAGCAACTGCCTTTGGAACTGACAAGTTAAACATCAAGTTGTAGAAGCGGGCTGGACAGGTGATGGGAGAGCATGGACTGCCCTCAACTGGATATGAGCAATTCCCAAGGCTCTCAGCTCTCGAGGGGCTCGGCCATCGCTGACCACAGGCCTCAGTGGGCACAGAGGGGCTCAGGAGAGGTGAAAGAAGGGAGGGCGGTGCCTTTGGGGACTCACAGTGCTTTTCTCACCCTTTAGTGACAGTACGGGAGAAAGTGCAAAAATGCTCATCAGAAAAGCAAATAATTGAAGAGTACGTGGAGGGTGGGCACCCTCCCCAAACCACAGCAGAGAACTGAGCCCTGGCAAAACCATGAGGAGATTGAAAGAAAGACAGAGTTTCTGTTGGGTGCAGAGAAGCTGAGGAAGGGCCTTAACCCGAGCTGTGACACCGCCGGAGCAGTGAAACCGCCTGGCTGAGCGGATCTGGAGCAGATCCGAGGAGAGCAGCCGGGGCTGTGGCGCAGGGGCAGGCCACGGCTGCCCGCGATGGGGCCGGGCGCCAGGAGCAGAGAGCAAACCCTGGCTGAGACACAGTGCACAGCCCCGACACAAACCAGAGCAGGCTGGTGTGCCACGGTTAGAGCCACACTTCCCATAGAGCCTGTGGCTGTCTTGAGAGCAGAAACAGCTACACAACAGGAAGAGTGCATGAAGCACCATTTGGTACCAAAGTACTACCTCAGCTTTACGAGAACATCTCCTCTCCCCACCTCTTGTGCCAATCCATTTGTCCCTTTGTTGTCTGTAGAAACATAGCTGTTAACCACACACTTTAACCGAGGCATCAGATCACGCATTTTCCATATAGATTTGGATCTTCTTTTGTGGCTTGGAAGTACACACGTGTTTTGGGAGCAAGATTGCTCCAGAGAAAATTCTCTAGCAGCTTAATTCTGAAATGTGACTCCCGCTATAAAGATGTTAAATCTTGTACCTTGAGTTGGTTTCACAGAAGGTTCAACACCATACATTTGCTAAACCCCAGTTTTGGTCTCCTGTTTCTTCTGTCAGTTCTCTCTCCTGCTACTGACTGCCCATCCAGGATTTTCCAAACAATACAGCCAATCATCTGATCATTCTTCTCTCAAGCCTGTGCAAATGTCTGGAGACCCCAGATTCCAGCATGGAACCTGCATGACACACTGTGCACCAGCCCCCTCCTTGGAACAGCCTGAGGGTGTTGTAGCTTCTCCTCGTCTCCTCTGAGACAAGATACAAAACACGCATCATTCCCTCTTTTAAGTGAACCAAGTGGTGCAAAGAGAAGGATTGGTCCAACCATCACTGCTGGTTCACCTCATGCCCAGCTTCACTCTTGCACTTCAGGCAGAGGGAATGAGGTTAAGAACAGGCTGTTTCCTGGCTCTTGCCTCTCTGATGTTCACAACTCCCTGACATTCAAGGGTATGAACTCCCATTCAATGCTACTTTGAAACCAATTCCTTTTCCAGAAGTGCTGCTGCTACCCCAGAAGCACCAATCTCCCATGGGCAAGGAGCAACCAGCACATCCCATCGGTACAAATATTTAGACAATTGCTTCAGAAAACAAGTAGGAAAATATTGAACACCTTGGGCTTTCCAGCCTTGGGTATGACAAGTCAGAATTAACTTCAATTTTCCCAAAGAGTCTTGTGCAGGTCAGGCTGCCACGAGGACCATAGAATGGTTTGGGTTAGGAAGGACCTTAAACCTCATCCACTTCCACCCCCCGCCATGGGCAGGAGCACCTTCCACTATCCCAGGTTGCTGCAAGTCCTGTCCAACCTGGCCTTGGACACTTCCAGGGATGGGGAGTCCACAAACTCTTCACAACCCAAAAGGAGAGCAGCTCACCGTGAGAACATTGAGTTGTCTTTCCTCTCAAAAAGAAACCCAAACCCCAAGCCAACGCCCCAGGGAAGAGCCCAGGGACGAGGACAAGCAGGTGTCACCTGTGAGCCAACCTGTGCCCACCCCCAGGCACGGCACGAAGCACCTCTCGCTATAGGTGTCGCTGTGGACCCATCCAGCATCTGGAACGCATCCGTGTGCGAGGGGAGAAGAATGAATACTTGAAAATTAATGATGTCAGCCTGTCTTCGTATATCAAGCTAATTTGAAAGGGCTTTAATTTTCTTAAAGGATAAAAAAAGGTTTCTTTGCTAGATTAAACTTGCAATTGTCATTCATATATTGTTTATAAGGTACTCATCTCCTCACTCTCTATTTTTTTGTTTTTGATTTTGTATACTAGTTAGCAGTGAAGACTTGTCTGCGTGTATCAGAAGGAATAAAGAGAGAAATGTCCTTAACTGTCAGTTTTAATAAGAGGAGTCAACATGCCTCTATTCAGGTTAAATATTGCCCTGTCACATTTCAATAGAGTCAACAGATTTTTTAAAGAAAAGTCAAAAGCACTGTGTTTGCAAAAAATAATAATAAAAAACCCTACCCCCCACCTCCTTGTCATAGAGTGTCAAAGCCCTTCTTTATTTGGGGGGGCGTGGAGGCAGGACAGAAAATTCTTTTGTAAAATGTGAAAAATTACTACTCATAATTGGCACTGACATGAAAAAGGTTGGGGTTTTTTTGTTCAAAAAACAAAGAAAATCTCTAATTTAATAATCACCTGCAAAGTGTTATTGTGATGGGAACAAAAAACACACAATCAAAGTCATCTCTTTTAAGTAACTATAGTGTTTTTAAGCAATCACTGCACTTTACTGCAGCTCACACACATAAACCGATGATGTGCAAAGTATAACACGACACTCCAAATTCCTCAAGTAAAGTTTCTCAAATAACAAGTGACAACCTACACAGAGGAAGAGCAAGAAGGGATCTGTCAGGTAAAAGGCAATCACCAGAAGGATGTAAAAGGAGGAGATTCCACAGCAATTGATTCCATAAGAAAATGTGCAAGAGTTGACTTAATCCCCTGGGCAGAGCCTGCCTGCAGCCCAGTCAGGAGGGTCCTCGTGACCTTCAGATGCAAACTCACATGGGCTCATCCTGCCCAGTCAAGACTGGTCTAACTCTGTGGAGAAAGATGAGACACAAAGCAGATGTCTCATAGAATAAAATGCAGTTTCAGAGTTCCTAATTTACTTTGAGTGACAGTGCTTGAAGCCCAAGATCATTATTTGGAGTTACTTGTGCTTTACTTCCTTTGATGATGAGAAACATTGTTTTGGAGCCAGTTCTTGGTCAATGCTGCCTCGATTCACAATCACTACCTAAGAATATTTAATAAATCAGCAGAGCACTCAGACCTGGGGAACTCACACACAGCCCCAGAACTGGACCAGCAGGGGATGAGCACAGAACCACTTCCCAGGAGAAGAATGTGAACTAATGCATAATTCAACATATGTCCTTGTGGTCAGCCAGGTCTGGGGGCTGTGCAGGGATGGATGGCTGATCCCTGCTCCCCTCCCATCAGACCCCCATGGTCTCAAGCAGGGCAGCTGCTCAGATGAGCTATGAGAGCCCCATAAATCCTCAAGCTGCATGTGAGGCTTCTTTTTCACAGGGCAATCACCAGGGTGACACCACGTCCTGCATTTGGGGAACACACGGTTTTCACAGCAATCCCAACATCTGTAAAACTGGTTTCATGTGAAGTTTCCAAAGCAAAGCTCACACAGGTCAGTGACACCAGAAAACCTCCTCTCGGTTCAGGTAACCCACACCCCTAAAATCCAGGTGGTTCCCGAGATTTTGTTTTACAAGCCATCTGCCAGATGCTTACATTTCATTTCGCAGACTAATTTTCATGAAATGGCCCTAAGATTTATTCAGTGAAACCAAACCCTGCTGCTTGTAGAGCCGGGCGAGGCTGAGCGGAAAAGCAGAGCTTGGCTGCTCCGTGTGCTCCTGCACAGGCACGGGGCCGGGGACCTGCTCGGGATGGCTTTTCCATCCTGCCTGGAGAACGCTTCCTTTGGTGCCTCCTCCCTTGTTTACAAATCCAACACACAGCACATTCCCCTCTGACTCCTGCCAAGAGAAACCCCTGCAAGGACCTGACTGCCTCCTGCAGCTGGAACTGGGGACAAAAGGCTCGTCCCAAACCATCCCATCCCTCCTGCTGGACACCAGCCTTGCACAACTTTGGCAACAGAGGGACAATGGTCCCATGTCATGCTGTGCCCCAGGAGCACAGGACACTTGGAAATACCCATCCTGCCTGCCAAGATCCAAACTGGGACAAATAGGAGTTGCAAGAAAAACCCAAATACTGGTCAAAAGAAGTGTTTTATTAACAAGAAATAAACTTAAAAAATGAGTGGAAATTGATCCATCAATGTCACAGAGAGATCATCAATGAAAAATTCTCCACCAGATTGTTTAACAATAGAATTGTTTTCCCATGAAAATCACTTTTTTTGAACTGTCCCTAAACTTACAGAAACATGCACTAAAAAAGCATTACAATTTCCAGTGAAACCAGCCATTTACCTGAAAATGGTGCACAGGTCAAGTAAAGCCATCAGCAAGTCAACAGATGGATCTATCAACACCCAGAGATTGGGTGAGGTTGGTGGCCCCAGTGTTCAAAGAGTTCTTCATTAGAACATTCATTGGAATTAGACTTTCTTGCTTTACAGCAACTTGTGGGGAAATAAAAACCAACTCTGTTTATCATGGAATCATAGAATGGTTTGGATTGAAAGGGACCTTAAAACTCATCCAGTTCCACCCCTCTGCCATGCCCTCTTCCACTAGACCAGGTTGCTCCAAGCCCTATCCAACCTGGCCTGGAACACTTCGAGGGATGGGGCAACCACAACTTTCAGGTTTTTTTGTTTATTTACATACTCTATTTGCTGCCAGGCTTCTCCTATATGCTGCTTTCAGCTTTCTATTTCCTGCAAATGAAGTAAATTCAGTGGAACCGGCAAGGGTTTCATCCTCCTGCTCGTTATCTAACATCTCCCAGCAGCGGAGGATGTTTCACGTCTGAACATTTCCCATTTTTGCAGGATCCTCTGTCATTCCTGAAATCATGACCTGATGTCACAGGAAGTTAATTTTTCTTGGCGTTTCGTGTTTAAATTCAGCCATTCACACACACTGCACTGAAGCAGAGTGTGCCAGTGTGACTTCATAGAAACAGACAACAAATATTTCATAAATTAATCCTTGCAAGACAGGGTTCATTAATCTGTAAAAGACTCTGGTTGCGTATGAACCCAAAGGGCATAACACTGGAATTCTGTGATGCCTTCTGACGTACAAAAGTAGTTCCAAATTTGCAGTCATTATCCAAATAAGCCTCTTGATAAGTCACAGAAATCAGATACTTGGTTTGGGGAAAAACACAAAGCACGTCCACTAAAATCCTTATCTTCGCAGGTAAAACACATTTAATTGTACAGCCTCACAAAGTGGTGTTTAATCACAGTTTGGGGGATTTTTGCTCAATGTACATAGGCATTCCAACATCTCTGGCAGAGCCCACAGTGACAACTGCAGGACCTAAAAATATTGAGTATCTGGTTCAGAAACTCTTCCAGAGCTACATCCTCAGCAATTAAAAGATGACACAAAGGATAACCAAGGCCTTCTGCTTGTTTGGGGGCTTTTGTTGGATTTTTTTTTTCTTAAATTTGTTTGGCTTAGTTTGGTTTGATGTTTTGGTTCTGTGTTTTCCTTTATGTTGGTTGTTTATTTCTAGAGGTTTTTTTGGGGTTTTTAACTTTGGCAGTTTGTATCTTTACCCCCCAATACACACAAGGAACTTTCTGGAGTTTGCACAGAGATGATTTTTCAAGGGGCTGGGAGTGTTTTCTCAGGACTAAAATGAAAAATAGCAGAAAACAGCCCAGAATATACCTGAATGTCAGTTAAATCCCTTACTTGCAGAGGTGCCCAGCTGGCTTGCCCATGGCCCATGTTTGCCAGCCACAGGACATGTGCCAGTAGTTTCCTCTTTGCCTCTGTGGTCACTGCATGGGGATGCCAGCAAGCCCAGATGGTCTCTCTGTGGGTGCCCTTCGGACCTGCCATGAAAATCTGGACCTATACATCTAAAACTTCCCGGTCTCACAAAGCCTGGAGCCTTTTCCTTCCCATGCCAGCACTGTTTTCCTGAACATCACCATTTTTCCCTTTTTTCTCCCCACATATATCATATTTCCAGCTCTGGAGCAGTACTTTTGACTCTTGCAGGAACCTAAAATGCTTTAGCAGGAACAAAACTCTTCAGTGATTACTGCCCACCCTGGATTAAATCTCACAATTAGGAACTCAATTTGCATTCTCAAAGTGAAATCCATTGTTATAACCACAACCACAGTTGACACAGTGGAATAAGCCATTGTTGAAGTAATTCCTGCAAAATGTCATATACTTAAAGCCTTCAATTTTACTTGACAACCTCTCAGAGAAGAACAGCACAGCTGCTCTGGGTCCAAATAAGCCACACTGACCACCCTGTTTACTTGAGCTTGGGCTGCTCTCACCCAGCAAAGACCTTCCTGGCTGTAAAACATGCTTTGGGATATTTGGGAGACCTCAGCATCCACGATCCCGAGTGTATTTCACTCTCTCTCGAACCAGCACAGAGCAGTTCTGCCCCTGCAGTGCTGAGGGTGTGATGGAGAAGGGATGCAGAGTTCCCACCTCTGTGCTAGAGCATCACCATGGTTGGATTCAATGACCTTAAAGGCCCTTTCCAACCCAAATCATTCCGTGATCTGCTCAGAGGAACAAAAAAACATTGCTTGTCCAAACCAGGAGTTTTGCCAGGCTGGTTACCCATTGTAACCTGTATTTTTTTATTATGTGGGTTGCCTCTGCTTTGGGTGGGGAGGCCCTGACACAGGTCGCCCAGTGAACCTGTGGCTGCCCCAGCCCTAGCTCCTGTCTCAGTAAAAAGACTTTTACTTTTTAACATTTTTAACATGATATGTACTGCATTTTACACCCCTTTTAAACCAACATTTCTGATTGCTTGGTTGGGTTTGGCTGATGGGTTCATACAAAATTCCATTTGGTGGCAAACGTGATGTATTTATGGTTATTGTTGTGATTCATACAATTAATCTTTTTATTTAGTATAACTGCTTTAGTCAGTAAAGTAGAGGAGAATTTCACAGAGTATCTTTAGTGCTGTTACCATAAGTAAATAATGTTCTCAATAGCTTGGAACATAAAGTATTTTTGTGAAATGAATATTCCCTCTCCCTCCCCCCAGAAAATCTGACTGACCTTGCCACTGCTGCTACTTAGTGCAGATCTATTCAGTTTAGGGCCACACCTCCTGGTGTTACTCCTAAATTGCTTTAAACCACCCTCTTGTACCCCTACTCACACCTTGGGCTGGCTTCACAACTAAGTCAGGATTCTGAAGGATTTATATTCACAGTCAGGTCTCACAAATCACAGAAACCATCACACACTCGTGCACAAGTCAGAAACTAGAGAAAAGGTTTAGGAACAAACAGCAGCCAAACCTCACTGGTACTAGCCAGTTTGTAACAGAGTTAAATTTGGGGATGGGGCAGTCACAAGAGACAAAACTCCCTAAAGACCCAAGGAAATTATAATCCATCCAACTAATGCAGCTTTAATGATATCAATAAGCAGAGAGAGGACCAGACTAGTTTTTGGGATAGAATATAATGTATGCATAATTTTTTGTGCTATTTCTAGTTTGCTTTTAAAGAACATCCAGAAATTATCAGTGTGAGCACATCCATGAGGTAAAATTTTAATAATGTAGCAGCATCATATAACATTTAATGTGTCTGTTTCCTCAATGAAAAAAAAAGTGGCAAAGCATTGGGTGTGCTTCTTCAAAACAATCTCCCAAGCTGCAAAAAATTGCTCCATTTGGATTTAACATATTTCTAGGTACAAACTTCCCAGAATGCTTGAATTAAATACTACAATATTTTTTAAGTCTGAAGAAATCCACAAAAGGAATGCAATTAAAACATATATAATGTAACTAATAGGTCTGAGTTAGGTGTGTAATTACAAATAAATTCTAATAATTTCCTACCACATCTTGGCTATTATCCCTGTTTCACATGAACCCATTTATGTTCATTTGCAAATGAAGAAGGGAAAATAGCTGATTCTCTCAGGTGTGTTTGTTTTGTTGTTTCGGTAGCTCTGCCTCCACACAGACAGAGCTCCACCGTTCCTGTTGCCTCCCAGGGACCTTCAGGGAGTGGAGGCAGCAATATTTGGTAACAAAATCTACGTTCTCTGCCAAAATGAAAATAATAAACCAACCTGAGGGCAGCCCAGCTCCCTCAGCCACAGACCTTCCCCCACTGGATCTTGCTCTGAGTCTTCCTAAAATTCAACACAAACTTGGAGAGAGCGAGATAGTGAGAGAGATGCTCCTCACAGTCCTAAGGAAAACACAGATACAGACACTGGAGCAGCCACACTATGACCAGCCCTATGGCTTCTGCAAGTTTTGGGAATTCTCTCACTTTTATTTATTACACTGAAATCAGATTTTTTTTTTTTAAGCTTCAATGGATGAGCACACAGGATTTATTTTCATTTATCTTCTCAGGTGATCAAAAAGTAACAGATTATTCACTCGGTGCACATGGGGAATATATTTTCTAGTGGATTAAATTAAACCATAAAATCTATTAACCATTTCTTAGCTGCCACATGTCCCAGCCAGTGGACGCAAAGGGCACATGGCTGTCAGGGCACAGGAGGAGAGCTGCTCCAGCCCCCCGTGCCAAAGCCATGGCTCCGGGCTGAGCACCTGCGCTGGGGGTGGGACCCTGAGCCCGTTCCCTCTGCTGAGGGAGCTCAGCTCTTCCCAGAGCTCTCACACAGGGAAGAAGCTCTCCCACATTGCCTCCCTCTTGGGAATTTCTCCCCACCCTCCCTGACACACCTTGGACAGAAGCACACACCAGCACATCCACATGGGGAAAAGCTATTGACATTTTGATTGCAGTGGGATGGTTTGATTGAAACCCATGCCAGGTCCTTTTCTGACTCATTCCTTTGGGCTGAACATCGTTTTTGTACCTGAAATAGGTATTTCTCATTTCCCTGGGTTCCTGAAGTTAGCTTCTGTCCCACTGGCATTTCCTACTTCTGATTTTGAGGTCAATCTCAATTAGCCCCATTTGATTTTCTTGTACTAGAATCATGGAACAGTTTGCATTTGGAGGGACCTTAAAACTCATCTGGCTCCACCCCACTGCACTTCCACTAGACCAGGTTGCTGCAAGCCCAGTTGGGGTTACCAACCTGGTAACTCAAAGGCAGAGCATGAGCTTTCCTTTGGTGTTCCTTTATTTTTGTCATTTACCAAGGACTTTTACCAATGGACTCAGCTGCTGTGAGCTCCAGGACAAGCTGTGAACTCTTTTTTTTTCACTCCTGATAACTCAGAACAGAAAAACAAAAATCAGGATGGAACAGTTTGTCTCCAATATTAACAACATGAAAGCTTATCAGCTATTTACATTTTAGCTTTATTTCATTTCCATTCCACACCAGGAACCCCCAAACTCAGTTGCTTCCCAACACTGCTGAGCCCTGCTGCACCTGCAGCCATCTCCGCTGCTGCTCCTGCTCTGTGGGAGCTGGGTGGATTTACATCAGGATGTACAAACTGATCCCATTTCTTAGCTCAGGAAAATCAGGTCCTCTGCCTCAAACAAAATAAATAATTGCACTGTAAGCAGCACGAACATTCCTGTGCGACCAGGAGGTTTAAGATAAAAGCACTCAGCTTAAAATAAAGAAAAAAAAAAGCAGTAAATAAAAAGGCATCGCTCCCAAGGACACCCGAACCCAGCCCCACATCTTCGGGGGGAAAATAAAAATCTATAAGTACATCTGAGGTTTCTTTATTGCTGTCAAGTGGCAGGAAGGAGGCTTTTTGGATTGGAATATCATCAAGATAAAGAGCAGCCTAGAACAAAAGCTTTCTGCAGCAAAGGGCAGTGTTTACTCTCCTGTCTGAGCCAATCTCCCCTCGCACATTAATGCTTCTTTGCACCCCAAAAAGGTGTTTTTAAGGGCAGCTGGGCATCAGTGTCCTTTCTCCACTCTGCTGGACCCTTGGGTACCACTGGGAGGGGCAGGAGGGGCCAAGAGGCAGGATAAGGGTTAGATGCCTGGTGCTTCTCTCACCCATATTCAGTCTGTCCTTTCTACCCAGATAAAAGAAGAAATGCTCCACAGCAACCCCAGCTCCAGGTGCTGCTGGGACAACAGGGCCATTCCCACCCCAAGCCGGACCCTCATGAGGGATGTGCTGATCTGGGCTGTCACTGCCTCAGCTACCTGGGCTGGGTCCGTGCTAAGCCCCCATTGTGTTCAGGCAGCAGAGGAGAAAAATAGGGATATTAACCTCTAACACTGATGAAAATAATAGCCACAATAAAACCAGATGAAAGCTACAGTGGCAGTAATTATTCTGCTCTCATTTACCCAGGAGCAAGCAGAGCCTGTAGGAATTCCTGCTCCCTCTGGCCGTGCACAGGGCGCAGCAGGGCCGGGGGGATGTCGGGGCCGGGGGACCCCGCTCTGCCACCCACAGGGTCAGTGCCTCCAGCTGCTCTGTCTGGCAGGAGCCCACTGTGGAAAACCTCCTGGGCTGGATGTGGGAAAACCAACCAACAACGGGCTGCGCATGCTGAATTCTTGCTTTTGAGTCCGGCTCTTAAATTCCTACAGACCTGACTTTAGCAGACAAGAGGGGACCATAAAAGCCAGCCCGTGAAACCAAAACAGACCTTTCAGGATTTCTCATGTGCACACGGCAGGGAAACCAAAACTCCTTTTATTTGTTCACTCCATATTCCTTGGTGTTCCTGGTGCACCCACATCCGGATCATGGAGGAGGGTGTAGAACCAAACACCAAGGATAAATCCCCAAGGACGGTGTCGAACACAGGCTTTGTGTAGGGACAGCAATAAGCATTGCTATTTAAAAAGCAACTGTTTCTTCTTCCCCACACACACTTTTTTTTTCTTAGATTCTCCATGTCTGTAATTAATTTTTGACATAAATAGCACAATTCCCTTCCATGAGTGATCTTAGTTATTCTCAGGTTTAAATGTCACTCTTCTTTGAAATCTTCTCATTCAATAATCAAGTTGGAGCTAATAAAAAATTCAAAGGAGCATCTAATAATAATGAAATAATAGCAGCAAAAAACATGCACCTGCATTTATGCCAAAGAACAAGGCATAGAAGAGACAAAAATGTAGAGAAAAAAAATTAGAGGAAAAATCATGATATTGCTCAAGTGCTGCTCTCACACTAAGACCAGGGGGATTGGGATAAGGCTAAAGTTAATTGCATTTCCAGATGACAAACCTCTCACCTCTGAACTGAATGGCTCTTTATAAAAGCTATCAGTAATAAACTGTAAATCTCAGCTATGATTGCAAATAAAGGTCATCCCTTTCATGCTGCCACTTTCCTGGGCCTTATTATATTCCTGTCTGAACCTTTCTTACTTCTTAAGGTGTGCTAGCTGCCCATATAAGCAATCAGGGAGGCTTTTTGATTTTATTTTGAAAGACACAAGGCAATCGGATTTACATTCTGGCTCTGCACTGATCCAAAATGGAAAATCACTGAATTCTGACAAGCAGACAGAATCCTGCTAGCAGAATTAATCTTCATCTTATATTAATGCAAAGAAAGGCAATCCCTTCCTCTCCTTCCCTCCACTCCTGAAATCTGTATTTCCTCCTTCACTAGCACAAACGGGCGTCTCCAATTTTCTTTTAACCAAATGTGAAGATTATTGTGATAATACCCAGGGGCTGAAGCAACCCTGCACCCCATCCCCAGCAGCTCCTGCTGTCATTCAGCCCATCCAGGTGTTCCTGGGGTTGCCTTACCAGACTCTGCAGGGAACATATGGGATGCTGGGCCCTGACTGTCTATTCAGAAAGAAAATTCTCCATCAGAGAAAAAATTTCCCTCAGTCCAAATTCTCCTAAGTGATTTTTCTCTGCAGAATACTCCGTATTTGTGAACATCAAGATTTCTGATACAACAAATCCACCCCTCAAACCTGACACTGTGAGAAAACGGCCTGTTCATTACAGAGGCTTCAATGTGAGTAAGCAGAATATTAAATAAAGAGTGTAATGAATTTGGGGACACCCATTTCAACTCTGTACCATCAGGTCACCATGACAGCTCACTCCTCGCAAGTCCTTTGCGATGGGCTGGTGGTGGCAAGTCCAAATGCCTGGAATGTCAGGAAGGAGGGAGAGCAGCCCTTGGGACAGTGCAGACCTGGGTCTCATTCCAGTGCCATGAACTCCAGAGTCAGAATGCAGGAGCCAGTCCAGGCACTGCGATTTCAGACCCACGGGCAATGTTCTGCATGTGTGGGGGCTGTTGGTGCTGCACAAGCCCAAAACACATGGAGGGTCCCACGGGCCCGAGAGATGCGACAAAGCCAATGCCCTTCTGCCCATCCCGCTGGGCTACACCAGAGCCAAACTGAGCAGCATCTGCCTGATCAAGTCTGACCAAACTTAAGGGACACTTGCCACATCTGTCAAGCAGGATAGGAGCCCAGAGATAGCCAGGGACCAGCACAGCAGGTTTATCTGCAGATCTGTAAGGTGAACTGGGACATGGTGAATCCAGGCAAACTTCGATTTACCAAATGTTTATGTTTGCAGCATATGCAAATAGGGAGTCTAAGGAGAACAGCAGCCTGGAGCATCTATTGGACCCTTTAAATAAGGAGGAAAAAAAAGAGATACTCAAATTGCACAGCAACTGGTGTAAGGAACAAATAGACTTGTCTATGGGATGGGATAATTATCTTCCACATCTTCAGGCTCTTGGAAAATGTGACAGTGGCATCTCTGAATGAGGCTTCTGACAAGTCCCAGATGCAGCCAGGTTTCTTTTAGTTTAGCTTTTAATTTCAGCTGCTCATTTGAAAGTGATACACTGATAGCTCTAGTCAGAGGCAGGAAGGAAGCACTTTGGTACGGTGCCTCAACAACATTCCTACTCACAAATTACACTGGCCCCAGTGCACCATTCTTCCAGCCCTGTGTGATCCTGCCAAGGTACCACACTCCTCATCCTTTCCATCCCTGAGTACCAGTCTTGGAAAGACAAAAGAGACACCTGTGATCAAAGGACTGCTGCAGCATACACTTATTTTCTATGTGTTTTGTTTCCTTGGCCATTTTTACTTGCACTCGGGTAATTTGTGTAGAGAGAAGCAGCTCCTGGTGAACACCTGGCCCCAGCTGTGGCCCAGGCTGGGCATGGCCCCCCCAAAGAAGGAGTGACTCCTGGGGCATGAGCTGGAGACAGCCACGGTGCTGCTGGGGGACTCACTGCTCTTTATTGTTTCTACTTTTTCTTTGATCTTTAAGACAAAGCCCTGGATTTTCCTAGAGGACGGTACGTGGGGAACCCTGAAGTCGCACCGTGTGATAACAGCAGCCTCGTGCAGCTGGAGGCAAATGCCTCCATCTCTGCAGACCCTGAGCGCTTTCATCCACATTTCACCACCTGTGTCTTCTCACAGCCAGGAAGTCACATCTTGTTCCACACTTCCCACTCAACCTTCTGTTTAGACACCCAGAAAAATCAAGCAAACCTCGTGAAAATAATGCAAGGCATTAACACTCTGTAGCACATGATAATTACCAGCCTTCCTCATGTGGGAACATCCCTGCTCTGGGTGTGCTCTCCAGCTGTAACCTTGAGGAAGAACAGGGTTTTACAGAACACATTCATTAGCTGTTCTTTCAGCAACACGGCTGTTTGCAGGAGATCTTATTTAGCACTCATGCACGTGTTTACACATCCCAGGGAAAACAAGAGGAATGTGGTTTGGGAATTCCCACATGACAAGTATGTAGGACTATAGTTACATCAAGTTTTCAGGGGGAACTGGACTTTTAGAGAAGGATCTACTCTCCACTCATCTCCTGGGCACATCCTGCCCATGCCAACTGACCCTGCCGCAGATTCCTGCTGGGAGCATCCCTGGGCAGAGGGTCAGGCAGCCACAGCTGAGATTAGGTCGAAGGGCTCCGGGAGCACTCGGCACCAGCGAGCCAGGGCTGATTCCTGCTCAGCACAGACTTGCCTGAGGTTCTCCTACTGAGGACAACAGAACAAGCACCTGGGCAAACAGGCTTTGAAACTTGACTTGGCAATGAGATGTGACTGTCTTTGCTGCATCTAAGGCCAAATGCTCTTGACATGGAGGAGAATTAATTTGAGGTCTTGCTGCAAGAGCCACAGCCTGAGAGGCTTCTCCTGACAATCCCTGTCTTTCTGCACGTTTGCGTCCTGAGGATTAGAACGGCACCCAGGTACCACATCAGCTGCAGGACCTCGGTGGTGAGCTGGGCTGGGTCACGATCACCACACCATGCACAGAGCCTGGCACCACCTGGTTCATTTGTGGGAGTAAAGCCCACATTTTACCCTGGACTGCACCAAAAGCACCCAGGGCAAAGAAAAACTGTTGCACCTGACAAGATCAAGTTTGACTCCAGCAAAAGCCTTGGAGAAGGGTCCTGCCTGCCAGGTCCACCTTCCTCCCTCTCCTTGGGATGAGTGCCACAGAGGCAGGAAAAGCTCCATGTCCCCACGGCACCGATGAGCTGCAACTGCTGGGGCTGACAAAGCCCTGCTGGGAGAGGAGCACCGGGCAGCCCCAGGACACTCCCTGGGCAGGAGCTGGGAATGTGGCCCTGCCTGGGGCTGCAGGGACTCAGGCCTGTCACCTCTCATCAGTCCCCCGGACCAAAGGGCACCAGCTTCGATGCTGGCTGGACACATCATCCAACACATGTGCAACTGGATTTACTGCTATTATTAAAAGTAACTACAGCACACACCAACCATGTAAAACTGAACTAATTGCTTGAAATAGAATAAAAATTCTATTGCATGTATAATGCACACACATTACTGAACCTTCTGAATTCACGGGATCCCAAAGAATTATTTTTAAATTGCTGGTATAATAAGTATATATCAAGGCAGCAGCATCCAACTCAAATGCTGAAACATAATCAGTCAGCAGAATATTTTTTTAAGCTTAAAAATACTCCCTTTCTTGAAAACGGACACTAAACCCCTAGGCAATGTAACCACTGAGGTTTTACTATAAAATACATTTCAAAAGAATGGCTGAAAGACTTAGGAGCACAGGAGATGAAAAAGAAGAAGTAAACAAGCCTTATTCCACCATTAAATGATAAATTAAAAGCAGTATTTTGCTGTTCTGCCTCATTTTTTAATCACAGTGCTCTGGCTCCAGTGATGTGGGCTTTCCCATCAAAAAGCACCTTTTACTAAAGGTTTACAATTTGACATAGCCATCATCTGTCCCAGATAAAACACAGCCAGGTAAAAACCTCATTCCAAATCCAAATTTTCATTAAATTTTCAGAAAAAGCACTGCAGGCTTGACATTACAGGCAGAGCCATGAATGCCCCTCACACATGCCCTTTACAAATTTGAGTAATTTCAGAATGCAGGCTTTCAGAATTTTAAGAATAATAGTGGAGATACTGGATGTGCTGTTGTTGCTATCAGATAAAAAGCTAAATCTTAATCCTCCCTGCTATCTTGCCTCGGTGCAGATTACGCCACAACCTATCTCTGTAAAATGCTGGAACAAATACCAGCCAGATACTTGCCTGGGAAAATGGAGATTTACAGAGTGAGAGGGAAATGGGGCTGGGTTTATAGTCTCTTGCTCACTAATTTTTTTACTAATTAATACACAATTTGTTTTTGTTCCTACTGTAAATCTGTAACACAGAAGTATCAATGAAAACATCTGGAGCTGTAAATCCATTCCTAAATTTTTGTAGACGGACATAATGTGGGTGACACCCAAAGGCATTTCCAAGTCCCCAGCAGCCTGGAGCTGAGAGGACCTGAGTTTCCTGCCCATCCCAGCCCACTGCACGGCTCCCAGCGAAACGGGCTCTCCGAGGCTCATCCTGCTTCCTTCTGGAAACAGTCACACCTTCAGGGAGCACTGTGAGCTGTGCTGGGAGTGCCAAGGTTACAACGTGATTAAATTAGAGGTTCCCTGCCCATGGCAAAGTGTTGGAACTGGATAATGTTTAAGGTCCCTTCCAAACCAAACCATTCCATGATTCTATGACATTTTGTTCAGAAAACACATGGTGCAGCGTGACAGAACCCTCACATCACCACAGCTCTGCCCAGACTCATGGGCTTAAACACAGTTTGAAGGCAGGTAACCCTAATGAAGACATCTGCTATAAACATCTCTATGGCCTGTTTCATGTCATCAATTCATGGGGAAATCTTAATTCTTTATTGTGATATTCATGTAAGAAATCACATCTTTAACGAGGAGACAAACTCGTCCCAGCCTTACCCCAACCACAGTGTCCTTTTGCCCTTAGTTCCCCCAAAAGAAATCATAGAATCCCAGACTGGTTGGGGTTGGAAGGGACATCAAAGCCCATCCAGTCCCACCCCCTGCCATGTGCAGCAACACCTTCCACTATCCCAGGTTGCTCCAAGCCCTGTCTAACCTGGCCTTGGACAGTTCAGTGATGGGGCAGCCACAGCTTCTCTTGACAAATCATCAACATTAAATCAACAGAACAATGAGAGGTGAAAAACGAAAAGACAACTGTGGACAAAATAAAAAGTAAAGTTCTATTAATGCTAAAAACACTTTCCCTTTTGGGTTTACACTGCTGCTCCTGTAACTGTTTCCAGATGGTTCAGCAAGCGTCCGAGCAGTGAGCCAGGAACGGCCCGGCCGCCCGCGTCTCCTCAACACCGAGGGGAAGAACCCTGGGCAGAAACTTGATTTATGGGTTTGATAAGCTCAAAACAAAGGTAAAGACACATTGAGAAGAGCAGGAAGCAAAATTAAAAATGCATTTAGAAAACAAGCTCCTGGCAACTGAAGAGTTAAGCACAACCTTCTCTCTTTTAACACAGCCTTCTGTAGTAGCTAATGAAGGTAATGAAATATGACATGTAGTTTGGCCCCTGACCACAGCGAGCACCTCCCTCCCCTCTGCCGGCGAACAAAGCCAAACCAGATGTGGCTGCCGCGGCCGGGCTGGGGCTGGCGGCCATGCCACGGAGCGGGTCAGCGGGCACAGTGTAGCTCTGGCACAGGCAGCGCCACGAACGGGCCCGGCTCCGTGAGCGCAGCCAAAGCCACCTCCAGCAGTGGCAACGAGACCTGCACTGACTTCCAGCCTCTTACACACCTAATTCCATAAAACCCCATTCCTTCCATATAAGTAAGTACGAATATGGAATACAGAATTCTAGCGGAAGGTGTCCCTGCCCGTGGCTAGAACAAGATGAGCTCTAAGGTCCCTTCCAACCCAAACCAGTCTGTGATTCTATGAATATGGGTTTTATGTGCCCAACTAGTAAATCTACTGTTAGTCTAAGTATAATTTAACAAAAAAGCATTACCAATAAAAAGGAGAAGACAGGGCAGGGACAGGCTTCACATCCCAAATTATCATCCTCCTACCTCAGGGAAGTGACCCACCACAAATGTGGCACTCAGCATTTCATTGGCACAGAGCCAGGGATAGAAAAGGCTTTCTTAAACATTTTTTTAAGAAAAAGTTTCAAATTCACAAAACATTATAGAACTTATTAACCTTTGTAAGTTCTTTCAGAAGTTCCTCGCTCACACTTGCTGTCAGGCAACAGACTTGACCTTGCCACACTCTGGGCTGATGCAGCTGCCAGGTGATAACTTTGAGCAGGTACCAAGTAAAAACGTGTGCCAAGAGGCACCACACAGACACTTCATCATCTAAAGACTGGGAAGCTCCATCACAGCTGCTGGTTAATACCAAATGTGTGGATAATGATCCGTGCTGGACCAGTGACATCAGCTCCATCCCTCTCTTGGCTAAGCAACAGCTGCACCAGGGATGTGTCATTCCTCAGGGTTGAGGTCACCCATCCATCTCCCTGAGCACCCAGCAGGGTTTGGGGGCACAGAGGGGCGCAAACAGGGTGGGCTGCTGTCCCCACTGGGACACCCAGCTCCTCAGGAAGTCTGATCTCAGCAGCCCTTGCTCCCTGCATGGTCACAGGAGGGGACGATGTGGCACAGGGTGGCCGAGGCCGTGGACAAACGGCTCCCCGGGGAGGGGTTGGCAGTGCCCTGACCCATCCGAGCCGCTCCCTGTGAGAGGGTTTATCTGTCCCCACACTGAGCCCTGAGCACTGCCCAAACAGCTGCACCCACCTCCACAAGCAACAGCCCCCACCCGGCTGATGCCTGCATCCTGCCACCGCTCCTCCACAGGAAGGACAGAGACCCCCACTCGCTCAAACTGCCAAAGACCCGAGACAGCAAAAGTCCAAATTCAGAGTAAGCCTAGAAAACAAAGGTGTCTGGAGATCATTTAACCTATAGATGCAGCAGATGAGCAGAAAGTGTCCTCCAGCCCCACGGCTGATGGGAGCCCCTTGGCCAAGCCAGCTGAGTCAGGCACCTTCCCAGTGTCCACACATTCTCCATGGAAACCACTGGCTTTTGTGGCTGCTCCCGCCAAGAACCACGCATGGTGTTTATTAAAAAACAACACAACTATGTATAAAATGCTCAAGTTGCAAAAAACTAGAAAATGCTATCATTAAATTTACCTATTCACTCTTAATTTGTCCCTCCATTGCATATGCATTATTACACATGCCTGAATTCTATGCTAATTTGCTATCATTGGCCAGGAGCCTGACCCCATTTAGTGAGCACAGCAGGGTATGCTACAGGCTGGTGCTGAATCACCAACCAAGTTCTCTGTTGGCTGTAGACACACAGCCTCGTCTCAACCAAATTCAGGTACGTAACTCCTGCATAGGACCTTAACCATGGCAACTCTGCTGCCTGTGTGCAAAAAGGGGTTAAAAGCAATTTATTTTGGCTTTACACCATATGATAACACACTATTTCACAAGGAAGTGTTGAGGGTATTTTCCCAACTAAGTCCCAATGCCACTCAACAGGTGATGAATCAAGAAGGAAAGGATAAATTTCAGAGCCTGTGCGTTGTTCAGCTTGTCTACAGTGAATAACAACACAGAGGCAGGAGCAGGGGGGGAAGGGGAAGGTGGGATGTCCCCACCTTCAGCAGCTCTGCTCCCTATGCCCACATCAGCCAAGGCCTCCCCAAGAGCAGCCTCACAAGCCGATGGGATTTCGGGCTGGGCCAGACACATCCACTCAGGGAGGGTGAGTCAGGGTTTATGTGCAAACTTGGGCACTTCCACAGTTTTTCGGTTCATTGCTTGATTTTGCAACTTTAATGACTTACGGGCACATAAAGCTTCGAACACTAAAATGTGTGAAATCAGCTCTCCAAAGGACTTTTCTGGGCCAAGGGTGGTGACATTTACAGGCTGCACTCACCCAGAGACCCAGCAGATGCTGGGAGAGCACCCCTGGGGTCCAAGGGGTGGCCAGGGCAAGAGCCAGCACAGCCAAAACCACAGCCAGGCTCGGAGCCGCAGTGGGATCCGCTCCCTCCCCAGGCCCAGGCCCTCGGCGAAGTTCAGCACGGCAGCAAGGGGAGGCAGGGCCCCGGGAAATTGATAGCCTGTTCCAGGCATTATTTATCATTCCCAGCACAGACACTGACATGTGCCTTTTGAAAGGGGATACTGTACCTTTAACCTTGACTCTGAGCGCGCTGGTAATTTGGGATGCGAGCCCGGGTTCAAGCGGGGTGACCTTTTGGGGGGAGGGGAGGGACTGCATTTATTTATGAGGCAGTTGGAAATTTTTGACATCACATGCTAGTCCCATTATTCACATGTTACATGACACGAGATTGGCCCTTTTAATGCAACAACATCACATCAAAAAATTTGATTTTCTGCTCTGACAGCGGGCTTGTCCTCTGCAGCTCCCCAAAATGTAATCTGTGGGGGTTAAAGGCCACAGGAAAGTGATTTAAAAATCACACAGAACATGGAAGAACAGGTCCTGGACCCTGAGCGACAGCAGGGATGCTCAGGGGCTGGAAAGAAAACAGTCTGGTAAGTGCAGAAGCCCAGCTGTATCCCAGTGAGGGGAATCTCCCTGTGTGACCCTGGGATGTGGTGCCTGGGGTTCCCCCCTCACACAGTCCTGGGGCGTCCAGCATCACTCCAACCCCCCCGGGTTGCCCTGTGGGGGTGGATCCCACCTTCCCTCACTCAATCAATCTACCCTGTGCAATATTCTCCTGGATACACACACATAACACACCCACCCTCCCCAACAGCAGGAAAAGCCTTTCTGAGCCTTTGCAACACAGAACGCCATGAACCCATTTAGCAGGGAAAAAATGGGGGGTTTCTATATTAAAAAAAAAAAAGTACACCACAAAAAACATTTATTAGGTTTACCCTGATAATTTAATCTGGCAATAATTGTGTTTTCTATGCACAAAGTTCAAAACTTCCCTTCCAGGGCTGTGCTATATATACACCGAAGTGAAATGTTTGCTAATCCAGCTCTGGAAGAACGTGCCCACACTGTGCAAAAAGCTCGAGCTCAAAACTACACTCCTATTTTGATAGAATTTAAAATATCAGCTAATGCACTTAAAGCTAATGAAATATATTTCACAATAATGCACCACAAAGTACATATATTAAATTACTCATCAGCTAATTCCACAGAGAAAAGAAAAGAGTTTACATGTTTAATTTTTCTAAATATCCTTGGTTGAGGGCAGGCAAAGGAGGAATTTTGATTTGTATCTGGAAGAGCGTTTCTAAGATTGCTGTAATTTCTTTACAGAAATATCACATGATGGCAATGATGAGGCTGATACTAAAATAACAAGTAAATAAAACAGGCTAATTTTATCAATATTTTTATCAATTTAAACACAGTGTTTTCTACTGTGTACAGGCAATGAGAGAAACAAAACCCAAAAAACAACCAGGTTGGATGGGGTTTGGAGCACCCTGGTCTAGAGGAAGGTGTCCCTGCCCATGGCAGGGGGTGGAATAGGCTGAGCTGTAAGGTCCCTTCCAAAACCATTCCATGATTCTGTGATATTAAGAATGAATAACTGTCTCTTATGGACCCAATGGATGTTTGCTCTACTCTTGCAGCAGAATTTCAGGTGCATTATTCACTTAAAGGGAATCAAATCAAGGGCAGGACAGGCCATCTCCTGCCGAGCCAACAGGAGGGGAAGGTGAAGGTGGGCCAGAGCAGCCAGGCTTATGAGCCAAAGCTCAAACACCTGCAGGAAAACCCTCCTCCAGGAGCAGGAGGAAGAGGCTCCTAAGGCAGAATTACATTTTTACAGATTTATACAGGTTTTGAAGCCAAGTCCCAAGACTGGCAGAACACAGAGGGGGAATTATTTTCTTCTTATTAAAAGAATGAAAAGACCCACCATTGATTTTGTCCTTCATCACCACACAAAAACCCTCCCAACCACAGCGAGGATGACAGTCTGGATTATCACAACGCCGTAAATCAAAGTGAACGTATTTATTAGGTCGCCTCTCTTTGTTGCACATGTGTGTGCTGTTTGTTGGCCCATACTGTTATTATTTTAATTTATGGTTTCCTTTTTCCACTCCTTCCTCTCCCTCACAAGACTGGAGCCTGTCCACAAGTTCTCCTCGTGCCAGTTAAAATCAGCATAATGAAATGTCACGGCCAGATCCCATCACTGTGCAAGGACATCAGGGCAGTGCCGGCCCCGGGACGCGGCCCTGAGTCCGGCAAACTTCGCAGTGGCGGGACCAGGCACGGCCGGCTAACGAAGCCCGCAGCCTTTCTTAGCTTCTTTCCAGGTCTAGCTATAATTAAGTGCAGTAAGTTTAAGCAATTTGCAAGTCCCACCTCATCTTTCCTCCCGTGACAACCCTGATCTCGTTACAAGTGAGCCGTATTCCCATGGAGCCAGAGCCGCACGGGGCCAGAGGAGCTGCGCTCAACTCTCTGCCTGCCCCAGCTGCGTTTCAACCACACCTGACAGCCCCAGCTGTGGCAGCCAATGACAGCACCCACTGCCGGGATTCACCAGGCACAGAGACACTTCCAGGCATGCAAATCCACGTTCAGGTGCTTGGAAAGCATGGCATTCCCCCAAAACCACCCACTTCAGGGTTCATTATCTGAACTTTTGGGGTGATTTGTTTTAATCCTCTCTTGGAAACCATGAAATTTTAGGCTATTTTCCAAGAGTCTCTGGAAAATTGCAGGAGTAGACAGAGCAGAGACCAAGTCACCTTCCAGCTGTTAGAGCCATGGCAGCACAGCTGAAGAGCTGGACAGGAAGAAGACCCTGTTCCATCCCACATAAGAGATCTAGAGACTCTGCAACCGTAACATCCAGACAAATCACAGGGTAATAAAATCATTAAGGTTAGAAAATACCTCTAAGATAAACAAGTTCAACCCTCAGCCCAGCACCACCACCATGTTTAGCACTAACCCAAAACTCCAAGTGCCACATCCACAGGGTTTTTGAAAACTTCCAGGGATGGGGACCCCAGCGCTGCCCTGGGCAGCCTCTGCCAGGGCTGGACGGCCCTTTCCATGAAGACATTTTGCCCAGTACCAAACCTAAACCTCCCCCAGTGTAACTTGAGGCTGCTTCCTCTTGCCTTGTCACTTGCTACCTGGGAAATACCCAGCTGTGAGAACAGAGTTCAGGAGTCCCTTTCTCTGCCAAGGCTTCACTCAAACTTTTCTAATTTAAAAGCTGCAGATTGTGCCAATGTGAACTTAGGGTGTCAGTCCATGTGAGCTGAAGGATTTGGCTCATCCCTGCTCTCCACCCACACTGAGGACAAGCTGAGTAGGAAGGGACCCGGCTGCAAATAAAAACCAGTATCTTTGAGGATGGGAGAATTCCGTCAAAACATCTGACTGAACACCAAACTGAAAGAACAGCACAAAGAACCACGGGCAGCTTCATTCCCAGTATTACTGAGGTTACTTTGTAGCTGGTTTTGCCTCTGGTGTTTCATTGGGTTTGCCTCAGAGAAGAGCAGAGATGCCAGGCTGGAGTCAGTGAGGCTTCTCTGCCTGCCCCCTCCCGCAGCAGGCTCACTCCCGGAGCCGCTAATCCACTCGGATGCTCCACAGCAGAGGCTCGAGTTTTCACGGATTTATGCCCTGCACTGCTCCCAGCTCCATCTGTTTCACGGTTATTGTTCTCACCGACTCTACTTCATCATTTAAATTATTAACAGCAGAATTACACCGACTGAGAGCTGGAATGGGCAGCTTTAACATACAAAGGCTTGTATGTAACGTGTCAATACACATCGAGTGGAACAGAGAAACTGGGGGAAATTCAGATATAAGGGTCATTGCTTCATTTCAGTGCTGATCTGGGGGGAAGTTAGGATGAGAATACCAGAGAAAAAAGCTGGAAAAGCTCCTTTAAATGATCACCCCCGGATTGACACTCATGTACCTTCACTCAGTGAGTGGCCTGGAGCTGCCCAGTGGAGGTGCCACATGTCACCTTCATCACCGCCTGGACCCTCTAGAGCTGGGCAGGTGCCCCCAAGACCTCGGAGTAACACAAACCTCTTGTGAGCCCCCAGCTTGGGAGGAGCATGGCTTCCTCCACCAACTCTGACAATGCTTGCAAAGCACACATCTTGTACAACCATGAGCAGCAAAGATGTAAGTTACACACTGGTGTAAATCAAACCCCCAGGGAGAAAAACACAGTGACTCCAGAGGGTGGGAGAAAAGCAGGACAGGAGCATCAAGAACCTCCAGCTCACTGAGTTCTTCTCCATCACCTTCTCCTTAGGAAGATGAAATAATTTCCTACCTGGTATACCCCTACTGCTGTCATTAAAGATCCAAAAAAGAAAATTGAAGTGTCATAACTGTATGAAGTCTCAGTAACGCACAAAATCCCAGGCAAATTCACTTCTCGCCTTCATATTTTTCCCAACGCAGCACACAGGAAAGGGTGATAGGGAAAAGCCACTTCTGTTCCAAACCCCCCAAGCCCCACCTGCTGCCCCTCAACTACCTCAAGCAGTTCTTCCTGGCCACCAGACACTGCATTCAGGGGCGACTCCACATTGATCCCAGACTTAACAATATCCATTAATAACAGACCAGACAGTGCCCACGTTCAGCCCAGCCATATGGTTTGAATCCAGGGAATTTGCTTTTCCCATGCACTGCATTACATATTTATACCAAAATAAGAGCTTTTCTTTTCCCCCTCCCCACTTCTGGGGTAATTGGCAGATGGATCTGATTCCAAAAAGGGTAATCAATGCACTCAAAGAGCCTCAACCCATGCTGCTCTGCCCCAGCTTCAAATGCTTTATTACACAAGGGTCTATAGACATTTTTTTTAAATTAAAGTTCCTGCAGCTTTTCATGGGATATTTTCTTTTAAAAAACTCCAGCCTGCTGCAGCAAGTTTCCCTGCAATTAAGTCAAAAACTCAACACAGCTTCCACAGTACTAATAATGGAAGTATCATGTGCACAAATAAGTTCCTTTCAAGTAAAAAATCAAGTGTATTTCTGTTACATCATATACCCAAACCCACAATATTCCACTGGACACCCCAAGAGGAGCTGCCTGAGATAGACAGTTCAAGGTGGTTTCACAGCCACCAGGTGCAAGTGACCCCTGAGCACACAGACTGCATTTCAGACAGTAACAGTGAAAATAATACCAGGAAAAAATCCTACTTGCATGGGGAAGAAGAGGAGACAAAGCAGGAGTTTGAGGGGGACTTAGCATCAAGATTTGCCAGGACATGCTCTTTCACTAGAACAAGGTCCAAGAAATCTTACATCCCAGCTGCCCTCAGCACCACCACACAGATCTCCCAAAGCCTCCTCAAGACAGGGACCACAAAGCACCACTTCAGCACTCCAAACACAATGGACAGGCTGGCTGAGAACAGCAAACTCCAGCAGAACCTTCCCTGCTCAAGTTACTCAGATTGCACAAGGGCATTTCATCAGAGACACTTGGAATTAAAGTTATCCTTTGATTCCTACAACTGCAGAGAAGCTCAACCAGCAAACCAGAGCAAGAAAGCCCAGTGTACCTTGACTCCTCTCAGAGCAGCTCCTTCTCACTGTTCTCCAAGACTCCTCAGAGCTCTCACCTGCTCTACCCTTATATATACCCTCTCCCTCCTGCCCACAGGACACCTCTGCTCCCACTCCTGAGCAGGATTGGGTAATGATGCCACCAACGAGCAGCACCTGATGCTCGTATGGTCCGACACAGGGACCAGGTGTAGCCCATTGCCCTCACCCCTGAAGCAGCCCTTTGCAATAAAAGAACCCCGAGAAGAATTAGCAATAAACCCAGAGGAATCCTTACAGCCCTAAGTCCAAAATAAGCTCCTTTATCAATGGGCTCCCACAGCAGAAGTGCACCAGAGAAGCCTAAAGCATGATTTTTCCAGAAAAGGAGCAACCTGTTTCTGTGTTTACCACTCTTCCCTTTCCTCATTATTCATAATTAGACACCTGACCCCAATGACCAACCCTCCCCACTCAAATCTAGCAGAGACAGGCTCTGACTGCCTCACGGAGCTGTAGCTGGACACAGCATTCTTCCTCTGAAGGCTGGACAGGTCCTGATGACCCTTCCCATTGGGAAGAGCTGACTCTGCTTCTCAGAATACATCAAGCCCCAGACATGATACTGGCAAAGGGGGGATTATAGAGTCACAGAGCCAAGGTTAAAGTCATGTCTGCAGATCATACAGTCTAACCCACCTGCTCCAGCAGGGTCACGCAGAGCGGGGGTCCAGGACCATGTCCAGATGAAAATCTCCACGGATGGAGACTACATAATCTCTGTTGGCAGCCTGTGTCACAGTCTGACGGCCCTCACAGTGAAAAAGGCTTTTCTGGTGTTGAAATGGGAGTTTCCTGGGTTTCAGGTCGTGTCCCTGCTTCCCATTTGAGGGCTCACCAAGAAGATGGGACAGGTGTGCCAGCAGATCTCCCCTCCATGGGCTGAATTCTCCCTTAGCAGCAGCTCCCAGGCTGGGTTACATTTACAACTAACTGGGGAGAGCTGAAGTTGAACAATCCATTGGTGCCAACAGTACCTGCTAAGGGCTGCAGAGGCTGTTTGGTACAAGTGTGTTTTTATTCAAGCAAGCATCACCACACAACCCTTCCCCAAGCAAGTGGTTATTGTATGGAAACGGTTCTGCAGATGTTGGTAGGCAGCCACACAATCGCTGGCTGGGTGTCCCAGCAGTGTCATGGTGAGGGCTACACGCATGGCAAGAATTCACCAGCAGAAGCATTTTGAAGTTTATCTCTGTATTGTTCTCTTTATATCAAATTTTTCCCAACACCACCTATTATCAGAGGAGTAATAATTAGTCAATACACATGAAACCAGTTAATGTTCCCTATACTCCCCATGACTGTGAGTTCGCAACAAAAACCGTGCCTGAGCTGCAGAGGGGAGGTGACCTCAGCCATGCCCCTCCTGCTACGGCCATGCCCCTCCTGCCATGGCCACATCCCCCAGCCATGTCCCCCTGCCACATTTCCCAGCCACGTTGCCACGCTGCCATGGGGGCCCTACTGCCACGGCCACCTCCCTCCCGCCTCGCAGGCTCTTCCAGCACAGGATCACCACAGAAAGCATTAGAAATGCTCTGGAAACCCTTTGCCCAGCTGCTCATTAGGACTGCATTAGTCTGTAAACTCGAGCGCAGAACGCCTAGTTCAAGTTGCTCTTTCTTGATGTACTTGAAAGGTCCTGGGAATTTATGGCAGGATAATGCGGAGCACAGCACCTATTTATGAGTTGATCATTTGTACAAAACCCCTCTCAAAGCACCGAAGGTTACCATTCGACCAAGAGCTGCACTTAGCCGCTCAGAGGGCAAGAAAGCCAAGTATATGAAAGTTAAAAGCATTAATAAAAGTGTGACTTATAAATTACTTCATCTTTGTCACCCTTTTTGAAATGGGGTGAGAGAGGCCAGGGTAAATTTATTTTTTAAGTGCTTTCTGAGACCTGCAAGGGTCAGCCCTGAAATGCTGTACTCTATAAATCATTCCATGTGTATCTGAAAGATGCGAGTGCATCATAACATTAACAAATATTGATTTGTTTATCATTTGCAACTGTTTATCGCTAAACAGCTGCCTTTATACTCTTGGTAGGAAGAAGAAACTTTAATCCCTGAGAATGCAGAAGAGAAGCTGCCTTGGCTGCAGGAGGAAAGAGCAACCCCCGTTACCCTGTCACCCAACTGCCGGCTCAGTGGACGTGTTACCGTCGTATTATGAAACCAGTTATTTCACAAAATGACTGAAATTTCCAGGCGTTCCAGGGAACCGCTTGTGTCGCTGCTGAGAGCCAAGCGAAACCTTGCATCAGGGGCTTGGCTGAGTCACGACACGGGGAGGCAAAGCAGAGCCGAGGATGGACAGAGCCAAGGATGGACAGAGCCGAGGATGGCTGTTCCTCCCCGCCGGAGCAGCCTCCCCTCCCAGCACGGCTCCGGCCGGCTGTGCCACGCCATGCAGTCCTTTCCAATGCCACTGGCACCCCTGGCCCCAGGCTTCTGGCTGGAATCAATGACCCAGGAGCAAGAACCAGCCCCTGGAGCCCTCCGGGCTGCCCAGCAGGCACAGAGCATTATCACTGCCACCAGAGTCCAGCCACTGGTCCACAGCAGGAGGCTGGAATTAGATACCTTTAAGGTCTGTTCCAACCCAAACCATTCTGTGACTATGTGATTCTATGAACTGACCTCACATCATCAACCCTGCCTGGTTCTAGACCTGACAAAACATGGCAGCATCAACTGGACTGTGTTCTCCTTTAATTAGTATTATACAGTGGGTTTTAAATGCAAGGAAGACACCTGGAGCAACAGGAGGAGGTTGGGGAAAATTTCAATAAAAATCTCATTACCTTAATGAGGGAGACAAACTATCTGGCAAACCTCTTCCCAATGTTTTAAATCATTACATATTAGGTACAAACCAAACCCTTTCATTAAGCAACTACAATAAAAATAGGTTGTTTTCACTCCCCTCCTTTTTTTTAAATCACACAACTCTCTGCTTTTATTTATTTTTGGAACTAGGCTCGATAATTGATTTCTCTACAGAACCACCCACCAACAAACTTTGCTAAGTGGAAACTCACACCATTATCCGTGTGCACACACCCTCACCCACCAAAGCTTCAGAAAGCTTCAAATTAAGTATTTGGTGATTTCCCTGAGAGAGAGTTGTGCTGTATTTGCAGTTCTCCCTATCTGTAACTAAACACTGGTAAATTTGCAAAATCCAGGTGTTTTAAAGTTTGTTCTTCTTCAGGCTTAGTTCCCAAATCATTCTTGTAATAAAGCAGCAAAATCTAGTACTTTGGAACACAGAGCAAAATCTGGAGGTGCCATAAAGCACAAGAGGCACCAATTCCTGACCTGGCTGGTGTCTCCTGAGAGAGCATCCAGGGGCTTCCGAGCAGCAGAATTAAGACCTGGGTTATATCTGAATAGCAAAGTCAAATCATCTGGAGATGATCTCCTCAAGTCCTATCTCGCTCTTCTTGAGCAGAATGGCAGCACAAAGTGACAGCTCCATGCCTGAGCTGAACCCCCAGCAAAGCTGAAATTACCTTTTTCCTTGGAGGCAAAGGGATTATTGCTGGCACAGCACGTGCTGGTGGGGAAGGGGTCTGGAGCTGGCCCCGGGGGCAGGCAGAGCCGTGCTGGGCCGGGCAGGGCTTGGCCACAGCCCTGAGGCCGTGCTCTGAGCATCGCTCCAGCACTGGAGAGGAAACTCAGCAAGCCACACTCTTACCAATTACAGGGCGTCAATATTGACTATCTGAGGGATTTCCATGCTCAGGAAGCAAATTAGAAACTCAATACCTGAACTATTCCTAAATGCAGTTATCAACTTCAGAGTTTTATCTCATAAAACCAATTCAGCTTAGAGTTTAATTCTATTAAATTAGGGCTTAGAAATAAGATTTGCTCGGAGAATGAATGCATCATTAGTTTTAAAATGCAATATAGTGAAACCCAAAATGTGCAGCATTACAATTTGAAGAATAAATGAGTAGAGATGGCACCCAAATGTACTTCTCCTAAATATATTTACCAGAAAAACCCATCGGCTTATTAGGACAGTGTTTTGGTGTGGGGAGCGTCCACCTTCCTTTGGGAATCATAATCCTCTTGTGTCTCCCCTTGGCACAAGTTTTTTCTTTGTTCTTAAAACCTTCTTATTTCAGCAGCTGACAGAGAAAAAAGAATCAGCATCCTCTTTCTTAATAAAAATGCCACAATGAGACCCTGTCGGGCTTGTGCCAGGCGTGTCAAAGGAGCAGGGACTAATACAGGAAACCTCAAGAACTCCTCGTTTTGTGCAAGTTACAGTACAGGGAAGAGTCACGTAGGGCTGGGTTTTAAATCAGGCTTCCAATAGATGAAAAGCACCCTTCCATGGGGTGCATGTAATCTCTGAATAGGGCCCTTAGTTTCCTGTGGTATTGTATTAGAAGTGATGTTTGATGCAATAACGCGGGGATAGAATATGCTCAAAGAGGGGGCGGGGGCCCATCCCCGCATTACGAAGCCGGTGGCTCTTTGATGGCCGAGCCAGCCCAACCATACCTGCAGCACCAGCAGGCTGGGACTGGGGGGAAAGGGCACGAGAAAGGCAAACCCACACCAAAGACATGGCAAGTCTTGAACAGAAATGAGCCCTTTGGGTGAGCCGCGTTTCGCCGCTGTTTCCTACTCCAGATGTGGCGTCTCAGATGGTCCGATGAGAACAGCGGGTGCCTCTTCAGGCCTGGCCACACACTTGGCATTTTAAAAAGCTCCTTTTTCAAAAGCGAACAACACTGTCCCCAAACAGGATTGCAGAGAGAGTTACAAACTGTGCGGTGCTGCCACAGCATCACACAGTAATTGGCAGCCCATCGTCTCTCGCACTGATAGGCTGGGTTAAAGCTTTAAAGAGGTATTTTAATATGTGTAAACTTCCTACTTTTACTTAAGTAGACTATAAGAGTTTTGTTCTTATTAGAAGTACAAAATTAAAACCAACTGAAATGATCTAATTATAATTTTTGGTAGCAGAAGAGTCATATAGAACAACCCAATTGACTCTATCAAGACTAAAATACTCCCCAGTATGCATTTTAATGTACCAATTCCCTTGAAAATGCATGCAGAGCTGTGGGAGAGAAAAGGCTGAAATGATAAATGTGAGATATATCCATGTTATTGTTGTGCAGCAGCTCTGGGGGTGCCGCCCACACCATCACCCCGTCTTCAGTCAGAGCCTGATTTTACAATCATTGAATTCTCATATTCAAAAAGGACCCGGAGAAGCACAACATGGTCAGATGTTTGTGGTTTGCCATATGATCTTCCTCTTCCTTAATTTTTTATTCTGTTTAGATCAAAACAGTTCTTGTATTTTTCATGAATACAAGACTCAAATTTTTACCTTTTCTATTCCACCCTCAAAAGCAGAGAGGCTGCTGCCCTGTGTGCCAGGCCACGACTACAAAATGTTGTAGTTTTGCTCCAATTCATGTTTGCTGTTGGTTTTCATCGAGTAGAATGACTTCATCTGTTCCAAACAGTAAAGCAGAGCAGCTCAGCCAAGATGCTACAGGGCTGCTGACATTTGGAATGCTATTTTCAGTCCTATTTTACATATGCTTTCAAAATGTATCCTATGAAAAATAAAAATCAGATACAAGAGGGGCTGATTGGTGTCTCTGGCAAAGCAGATGACCTACTTCAGCCATAAAGATGGAGAAAATCCATGGATATTGGCAGTGAAGTGAAGGGAAGGGACGAGTCAACACCAAAACCTGTGCAAATGCGCAAGGAAGGAAAATCCAACCTGGAATGGGGGACTGGAGAGGGAGGTGGTGCCAGCGTGAGGCCATGGACACTGTGGGCCCAGCAAACTCCCTTTTTCCTGGTTCTTGTAACAGGCAAAAAACAGCTGGGAAACAAAATGGTTTGGTGAGTGTAACCCAAGAGGGAACATTACCTTGCACACCTTTTAATGGTGATCTTCCCAAAAATCCACTGTGTTCCCCAGAAGGGGGAACAGAACCCCAACATTCTTCAAAAGAGGAAACAAATTTTTTGCAAAGAAAACCAGAATGAATCAAGGCACCACCTGAGAAAACAGATTGAAGGGAAAAATAAAATAAAAAGCTGTTAAAGTTATTAAAAATGCCTCTATTTGAGGCCAAAGCAGCACCTCTCAACTCCTCCCTGATACTTCCCATTCCGTGTGGCTCTTTCTGCCTATAAACAAATTGTAAAAGATGGCAACAGCTAATTTAAAAAATAAAATGCAAAGTGTTGCGGCGGAGTCTAAATTGAGTCTGACAACCAAGGTCACATAACTTTTCACTTTTATTTAAAGGCATTGCCTTGATTACTGAAAAATATTGCAAGATATATAAACACAAATCTGGGGGCAAGCCAGCCAGCCTCCAAGGACTCCAGCCATGGCTCCTTGTCCTTTGCTTTAAAAGGAACAACAGGAATAATTTTTTAAATTGCCAAATGTTGTATAATTATCAAATTGTGGAAAATTGTCAGAAATCATCAATATAATTTTTAGAATTATGTTTTCAGTGTAAGCAATATGTCCTAACCGGTCCTGTTATGCCTAAATAATTTCAACTATTTCTGGAAATTTTAAGAAATGTTTGCTGCTTTAATTTCTGTAAACGCAAAAGCTTTCATTATACCTTTGATTTCTTTTAATTGTATTTATATTGTTCTAGGCCTTTTCCTGTAAACTTTGAGAAAAACGTTAAATCTAGTTCTGGAAGTCATGAGGAGAAGCGCAGAGGCTGCAGCACATGGGCCTGGCACTGAGGGAGCCCAGCTCTCAGTCAGGCCCCGCTCTCCTGGGCCCATCAGAGCCTTTGGAGGTGGATCTCACTTACGGCTTTGTTTAAAAGAAAAACCCATGGATTCTGAGGAGAACCAGAGCCTGTTTGATGTTTTGCCTCTATTGTCTCCAGGCAGACAGGAATGAAAGCTTGGAATTAAACCATCTTTGAATATAGTTTTCATTGCAAGTGATCTAACATAAAACAACCTGGTTTCCACATCCAGGTTTCCAGAGCCAGCTGCCACATTCTCCTTCATTCATACACTTCCAAAGTGATATTATAAAATTAGGATATAATTTTGTCATGGATTTTTTATAAATTAAAGGCAATAATCAGCCATTTTTTTTTCCTTTGTAAAAATTCCTTTCCAGGTCCTGGAGCCTTCCCTGTTGCTCCCCCACTGCAGTGCCCGAGCACCCTCAAATGTTCACACCTGCCCCAGTCTGTGAGAAATTCCTGTTGAAGTCATTAATATATCCTTTAATTAGGAAACAAATATAAGGTCACTGATATCAAGTGATTTGAAGCACATGGGTGGACTTAGACCAGTTCCTCACTGGAGCCCCAAAAATAAGGACCTAGACCTGTTGGAGTGAGTCCAGAAGAGGCCACAGAGCTGCTCCCAGGGCTGGAGCCCCTCAGCTCTGCAGCCAGGCTGGGAGAGCTGAGGGTGTTCACCTGGAGAAGAGAAGGCTCCAGGGAGAGCTCAGAGCCCCTTCCAGGGCCTAAAGGGGCTCCAGGAAAGCTGGAGAGGGACTTGGGACAAAGGATGGAGGGACAGGACACAGGGAATGGCTTCCCACTGCCAGAGGGCAGGGTTAGATGGGATATTGGGAAGGAATTGTTCCCTGTGAGGGTGGGGAGGCCCTGGCACAGGGTGCCCAGAGAAGCTGTGGCTGTCCCTGGATCCCTGGCAGTGTCCAAGGCCAGGTTGGATGGGGCCTGGAGCAACCTGGGACAGTGGAAAGTGTCCCTGCCCATGGTGGGGGTGGGAACTGGATGAGCTTTGAGGTCCCCTCTCACCCAAACCATTCTGTGATTCTATGAATTACCATTTTTTGTAACTGTATTTGGGTAGTGCTTTTGGCATCTGAAAAGGCTCTTTAAAATGCAATCATGAAAAACACCCCCAGGTAAAGTCACCTCCCAGCCAGGCTCCTTACACTAAAATATTGCCCAGCCCTGGCATTTCAACTCAGCCGGTTGTGTACCAAGGTGCACCTGCTCTTTCTTACCTGGTGGCATCTCCACATTAAGCTAAAGTGAATTGTAGCAAGTTTCAGAAAATAAATCCATGTTCTGCAGGGCTCTGCCTTCGGAGCAGCCCTGGGCACAGAGAGGGGAGCAAGGACACGTCATTGGGACTCGCTGCCCTCGCTGCCCCCAGGACGGCACAAGGGCTCTGGGTTGAAGGCACCCCTCGCCCTGGCATCTCCATACCCCCAGCCAGACCCTTGTTTTCCGGGTTTTTGGGCAGGATGTGCTCCCTGTAGCCACAGGGGCAATGTCCAGTCCCTCCTGGCCAGCACCACGTGCCCTCACGCCATCACGCACCACCACACCATCACCCTGCACACTCACCTACTCAGCCTCAGAAGGAATGCAACAGTTTGCCCTATTCATGCAGTCTCCCTTTATGCTCTGTTACATTAGGGAGCACCTAAAACCCTGCAGAAATATTGCAGAAAGTGAGGTGAAGCCACTTCCCCTGCTCCAGCGAGCAATTTGTCTTCAATGGTCACCTGAAACACAAGCCTGTGTATATGGGGTGAAACACGGGAGGTGACATCCCCAGGGAACACTGGACAGCCAAGTGTGGAGCAGCCTGGAAGTGCAGGAGGCTCCGGAGTGTCCCCTGGCCCCGTGGGTTCCAGCCAAGTGACGCAGGGGAATGGGGGGAGCTGTGGCCACGAGGCGCTGCCTGGAGCCAGCCCGGGAGCCATCGGAGCGGCGATGAGCTGCCCTGCTGGATCCATCAGCAGGAAGGAACGAGGAAAGGAGTTGAGTTATAAAAAGAAAAGAAGAAATCATAAATTAACACAGAGATGAAAAGCTCTGCTGAACATTTTTTTCCTGGGACAAGCAAGAGTGGGGAAAGCATTAAGTGCTGCGCCTTTTCGTCACCTAATGACACAGAAAAAAAGTCTTTTCTGCAAATAATTCAAGTAAACAATCTCCAGAAACAACAAGACCAAATTTCTTGAAATTAGCCAAGCTCCCAGAACCGGGCGGCTGTTCATGCTGCAGGAGGCTGTGGCTCCGAAACAAGGGAGACTGGGGGTGTGGGGGGAAAGAGCAGAAGAACCAGCCCCTTCTTCATCTTCTGTTGTTTACCTGGAATTTAGTTCACTGTAAATTTTATTTCAAAGACAAAAAACCTTACGCCAAACTCACCTTGGCTAAATATCATTTACTGATTTCTAACGAAGATCTGATCCACTTTCACTTGCAAAATGCTTTCTCACTGGTTTATATGCATCACTTCCAAAGAAGGGAGAGAGAAAGGAGAGATTTTTAGGTCAAATGATTAAGGAGAAAAGGGATTTAAACCAACAATTTTTTTTTAAGTTCTAATTGTTTGCTTATTGACACCAATTTACATGGAGCCACTTAGTGAATAAAGGTTTTCACAGTACATGGCACTTCTTTATGTCAGTTTTTAGCCATCATGTCACAGCCTGGCTTGAAAAGAAGAAATGCTGAAAACTCGTAGGCCAGAAATGAACAGCCTATTAAGATCTGAAAAGCTGTCATCCCCGCTGAAAAGACTTGCGTCAGCCACTGAGGATATATTTTAAACCGCCTGTCCGCAAGAAAACTTTAATAATGCAGCCTTGCTCTAATGTCTTGTGAGAGGAGAGGCAATTTTACTTCTTCTATTAACCCAACGTGATTACAATGGCTTATTTCATGGAATATTAAGTTCAAATTCTGCTCCCTGGGAGGACAATAAAAAAAAAGAGTGTGCTTATGACATTGCCCGAAATAGCCACAAGGACCGCAACTCCTTGGTGCTTTTAATGCATCCAAGCCATAATCCACCTTAATTTGCTAATGGTTAAGTAAATTAGCAACAAAATAATAAACCACAAAAAGGTATCGACGCAGGAGCAAAATGCTTTCCTCTCAAAAATATTAAAATAACAAACTAATGTTTTCCTAAGGATTGCCGTGGCCTTTCAGTCCTCTCCCTCCCCCTCCAGCCAATTCCAGAGAAAAACAGACTCCTTGTGTCAGATGGGCTTTGGCCATGAGGTGGTCAGGGGGGAAGGGGTTTGTGCCCAGACCTCAGCTGGGATGGCTTTGTACAAATGGAGCCATGAACAACTGCCTGGGAGCCACGGCCACTTCCCAAACTACCTGAACAGCCCTGTGCCGACACCAGGAAAATGGGGTCCCCAGGAGGTGGGTGCTTGGCCAGGGGCATGATGGTGCTGGCACCCGCTGCCTCGAGCTGGCCGGACCATGGGCATCCCTGTGCCATGGGGCATCCCTGTGCTGTGGGGCACCCCTGTGCCAAAGAGCATCCCTGCACCACAGGGCCTGCAGATGTCAGAGCATTGTGCCAGAGGAGCCAGTGCCCATCACCACCTCCAGGTGAGGCTTTTCTGAAAGTGTTGGGTTTAAACACCATTTGCAGGCTGCCCCCTCCTTGAACACTTATTTAGGCCTGATCCTGACCATAAAAACGAGCGTTAAAAACGTGAATTAAAGATGTAAATCACATGGCCACTGGCGGTAATTCCAGTCCTGGGAGTGCAGCGACTGAGGCCAGCACGGCCCCGGCTACGGCTCTGCCGGCCCCGGCAGTGACTCGCTGTCCCACAGCTCAGGAACTCTGTGCTTGGCACTGGGGGTTGCAGCCAAACTTCCTGTTCCATGGGAAAAGGGGATAAACAGCCCAAAACACCAGCAGGAGAAACCTCAAATACCATGTTTTGGTTTCAAACTGATGTCGGATGCAGAAAATGCCCCTGCCTGCTCCCCATTCCCTCTTTCTGGCATGGCCTTCCTACAACTTTTTTCCTTTTTTATTTTTCCAGTGTGGAAAAAAAAGGAAATAAATTTTCCATTTAAAAAAATTAATGTATGCAAATATCCAGTGAAATTACAAACAGCCACCATTAATTTCTTTTCCCTAGTTCCACAATTCCAAAGCAAAAAGGCAAAAACTTAAATAAATACATTTAAATCTCCTGCTGTGTAATAGTAAAGAGACTCCATAAAACCAGAACAATATTTATTTTTCCTTTTCCGAGCAGCTCCCTGGTTTATTAGGCCCATGCTCCCAGCGATCTGATAAGCAGGAGCGAGGCTAAATGGCAAATGGCAAACATCCCAAATCCCAACCTGATGTATTTCCACAGCCCTGACCTTCAGATAAAAATCGCACAGAAATCTGCAAACCCACCAAATATGCAGCACCACACGCTTGTGTTCAGACACAACAGTCGGGCGAAAAAAAGGAACAGAGAGAAGGGCGTTGCTATTTCCAGCCCTGAGTCTTCCCCTCCCTTCAAATTTCAGGATCCTGCTCCCATCCGTGAGTTCGAGGGGACATGGACACACCCTACCAAACCCAAGGGTTCCTCACAGCCACCGAAGGCTCGGAACTGCCTGGCCGTGACCATCAGGGAAACACCAGAGAGAACAAATAATCCCACTGCCACATTCTGTGCATATTTTGGAAAATACTTCAAACAGAAAAAAAAAATTTTGCAGTGTGAAATTAGCTACAATTATGACAACTGCAAGAAAAAAATTATACGGGCAAAATTTGGGGCTGCTGGAAGAATTCTTTGATGTCTGGATTCCAATTTAACCCCGACTGAGTTCTGAGAATCAAATGAACAAAGTCTATCACACACCCCAAGTCTCCTTGTCGGTGCGAGCATCATTCCCGTTCCATTCTTCCCAGCCACACGTATTTCCAAGCCCCTGTGCCGACATCTCCTCCCTCCACACTGCAGACGGCCACTTGTCCGACACATCTGAGCCACAGCCCAACTGTGTATTTCTTTATTCATTAAAACACAGACATTAGTACCAATAAATATGAATAACAATATTTCCTCCCTGTCCCTGCACAGGCCAGTGTTCGGGTTGGGGCTGTGTGGGGAACACAGAAATAGATCGTATTTCATATAAATATTTTTAGGCAAAAGACTGTCACAAACACTGTCCCTGTACCTTTACACCGTGGCTGGGGAGAGCAGGAGTTTATTAAATAAGACTATAGGTGAATAATAAGGCCCTGATAAATGCCCATGAATATTTGGAGTAGCAGAGCAGGGAGGTGCTGCTGTCACTGGCTCCAGGAACGTCACCTCTATTTTATACCAGGGCGTCAGCGCAGAGCCTCCGCGAGCCACACGGATCCCAGGCTGAATAAATAACATAATCCCCACCATTGGGGTGCTTTGCATATAAAAATCACTTTTTCTTCAGGTACTGAACCACTTTATCCTCTAAACCTGAACCAAGCTGCCGGATTTTTGAAGCAGTTGTAAAACATTAATAATATATCTGGGTTGTTTAAAGAATATTTCCAAATAACATGAAATATTTAGTCCATTCCCCCCCTCACCCCACCCTCAGTGCTACCACCACCGTAAAAAGATAAGATTTATCATGAAATGTTTGAGGGGTAATCAGCCATTTTTGGCCAATATATTTTAATATTTATATACCTGACATAGCTGAATATAAATGATACATCATGATTTTCCATAGTGCATGGAATTTATACAATTAACGGAGGGATCCAATGGCTTTAGGGCACACAAGGTGCAAACAGTGTTACAGTCGGTTGCTGATTATTGTTATAAATCTCACATACCATAAAGACATTAAGGTGCATTTTGTTTACCCCATTTGTTCTCAAATATTATATACAACAGTATTATTTATCATTAAAAGAGTTACACTTTCCCAGTGCATTTATTTCATGAGATACATTTACAGAACTATTTAAAAAATACAGCTGGCAAAATGCATGGCTGAAACAGGCAGGAAAATGGGATAATTTTCCATTTTTTCCCCAAGATTATGTTTTTTCATTCTAAAATCGAGAAGACATTTAAGCACTACCTATATCTGAAATGTCTAATTCAAAAAGACACTTAGATGAAGAAATCTGCGTGGTTTGAGTGGACCCTCCCGCCCAGCCCCGCACCCGTGTGCTCCCGGAGCTCCGCCGTCCCTTCCTGAGCTCCGGCCGCCGCTGCTCCCCCGCGGACCTGCGGTGCCAGCGCCTCGCACCCCGAGCTGAAACACCCAAACCCCGGGGATGGAAAAACTCAATCTACGACTTCCTAGAGAAAAACAGTGACACACACGCAGCCCTGGATTTTCCTATGGGAGTCAGTACTTTTCCTGGGAAGAGCTACCTCCCTGCTCCATGTAGATGCAGCAGAACTGAGCGAATATACTCACAAATACAAATTCCCCCAAATGTTCCCAAGTGGGTATAATGTCCCGGGATTGTTTCAGTTATTCCCCTTTGGGCTTGCCGGGTTTGAAGCGCCGGAGCCCCCGAATGTGAAACGTGAGCCGGGAGCGGGGCTGAGCGCCGGCAGCGCCGGGGTGTCCCCGGCAGCAAAGGGACCCGAGCGCTGCAGCTGCTCATCAAATCAGGTTTATGTTCCTGAAATGAGTTCCTGCTGCTGAGCCTGAATTCACAGACAGTCGGGGGAAAAAAGAGATGGATATAGCCCCAAACAACCCCCCTGGAAGCACGTCCAGGAGACGGCTCTTTGTGCCCCTATGGAGGCAGCTGGGGGGGATTTGTTTTATACCTACGGAAACACGACGTGCCAGTTCCATGTGTGTGTCTTGTATAGAAAATGAAAAAAAACCCCATGTTATAAAGGCATTGCTGGCGTTTTATTTGCTTTGCCAGAGGTAAATGAGTCCTTTCCCTTTCTCCTGCCCTTCTGCAGCACTGGCGAGCAGGTTTCTTGCAGATATTTTGCCATCCATGAGGTGCAGCATCATTTACTGAACACGAACCCGTTTTTCCTTAAATTTACAATATTTCAGCTAAACCAATTGGAGAAATAAAAAAAAACAAATTTTACCATTTTCTTCCCTTTTCCAGCACAAACAAAACCCCAGCCCAGGGAGTTACCCAGAATTTGCTTTTCTCTTTCGGCCTGCTCAAAGGTTGCTTTCTAATGTACATAAAACACAGGAATAGGGACGGAAATGTGGGAATGTACCGAACTGGCTGTTGACTTCAGGCACGGGAAATGTTTTGTTGAGAATTCACAGGTGCTAAAACCTCATCAATGACTGGGAAATGGTGCTAAATACGAGCTCTGCGAACTTTATTTTTAATGATGACTTTAAAACCCGGGGATCAGCGAGGTGAATGTAAAAACTGTTAATCTTAAATTTCTACAAACCCGAGTGTCAGGGCAAGCATGTCTGGTGCATCAAGCATAACAAGATGAAAACGAGGAGGTGTGGGTGAGGAGGGGGTCCGAGACACTTGCTTTTCTTGAATCCCTCTGAATACATTTCACAATTCATCAGTTTTTGTCTTCCCTGCCACGAGTGAGGACAATCAGACCAGACACCCATTAGATTTTTCATGCAATTTTTTTTTTTCTTGTTCATGACATGTTGGCAGGGAGGATGGCAATTCTGAAATCTTACCAAATGAGAAAAATGTCAGAAACTGAACTGACAGCTGGTGGTTACTATGGTGATAGGTGATATTGAAAAAAAAATAAAATAAGACTCAGTTAATTCAAAAGGAATCAAGTTCAGTATTTTTAAGCCAGTTGATAGAGATGAAAACTTAATCCTGATACTGGGGTGTTTTCCTATTTTAGCTAAGAATCAAAGAAACCATTTGCTTGTTTAGATAATTAACTAGATACAGCCAAATATCCAATGAAAATTATAGTGAAACCAAAAATAACAATAAAAAATAATAACATGTTTTTAAAAAAGGAAACAGCCATATTAGGAAAAAAAATAAGCAGATTGGGGGAAATCTTCTGTCTGTGTGAGCAATCCAGAATTGTCCTCTCCATAATCACAATTACTGACACGGGTCCGGTTTTCTGCCATCGGTTTGAGGGAGAAAGAGTAGTTTCGCTCAGTGACAAAGACAAATCAGCTGGAAGGGAGGGAAAGCTGCTGACTGATGGCTTCAATCGAGGGAAGGCTGCGCAGGCAACTTCAGCAGGAACCTGGATATCTCCATATTTGTGTTTATGTATTTTATGGGCTTTTTAAAAATTCCCAAGGGAGCTATTTCTGGGGCCCAAATACCGCGAGATCTGGTGTTCTCCTGGCATTTCCATCGAGGAATTGAAATACTAAAATACCATGAGAACATCAGATCTCCTGTTATTTCGGCTGCATTAATGGCTCCCTCAGGTATTAACAAAGCCCCTGAAAAACAAACACAAATATTTGAGGCAGAAATAGAAGTGCTGGAATATCCCCCCCCCCCCCCCCCACCGCCAGCCACTCAGTGCACCCACACAAAAAACACCTCATTTTTGTGATCTCACACTTCGAGGAACAAATTGTGCAACCATACACATATAAAATTAATATTATATGGAAATTATTTGGCCACCACCTC
>VZTE01000270.1:125480-136146 GCA_013397775.1 Eulacestoma nigropectus
ATGCCCGGGAGCGGGAATCGCCCGGCCCTGGCACCCGGGATCACCACACCGGGAATCGCCCGGCCCTGGCACCCGGGATCACCACACCGGGAATCGCCCGGCCCTGGGCACCCCTCGGCCGCTGCCCTCCCGGGGGAGCCCATCCAGCTCCGCTGCACCATCACTGGCCATGGTGGGCAGGGCATGTGCTCCACGACCTCTGAGGGCTTTTCCAGCCGAAACAATCCCAGTTCTGGTAACAATGCGGGAAAAACATCCATCATTATTTCACAGATGGGGACACAGCTTCTCCCAGCTCCGGGACCCACCAGGCAGGGCCTGTCCCTGCTGTGTCCAGCCAGGAGGCTGCAAGGACACAGACAAGGAGCCAAGAGTCACTCAGGGCCAGGGACACCGCTGCTACCATCCATGGCCTTGGCCACCTCACCTTCCACACCTGCCGCTTCCCCATCCCCTGCGGGCGCTCATCCCTGAGGCCAGGGCAGGAGAGCAGGACGCAGGTCAGGCAGGAGAAGATCCATGGGGAGCTCCACAGTGGGCTCGTGGTGCTAGAGGTGGGGTGGGATGGGATGGGATGGGATGGGATGGGATGGGATGGGATGGGATGGGATGGGGGGGAGTTCCCTGGGGTCGAGCTGGGCTCTCTGGGCTGCTCCATCCCTGTGGGCAGCGATGAGGGTCCCTTGTCCCGGCAGGCAGACACAGCTCATGCAGCTGCGGGATGCTCTGCAGGCAAGGGAGGTGAGCAAGGCCAAGATGAACAGAACTGGCTCTGTTGCCCTTATCCCACACAGTTCCGTGCATTATCCCAGAGTGAGAATGTGGCCCCGTCCTACCCAGCGCAGCCCACACTCAATGATTACGTCTCTAGTGCAGCAAACCTGCTTTTTGTTCAAAAACACAGGAAAATGTCCAGAGAAACAGTGGCCTATAAACAGAAATTGCTTCAGGAACAGTTTAAACCCAGATCCACGGCACCAAATTTCACTGCTCCTTACAGGAACAGAGACAGCGCCTGCTTGTCCGAATCCCAAGCACAGGAACAATTTGGGAATCTTCCCCATTTGACTGCACATATCGCTGCACTGGAACTGCTCCAGGGAGAGCAGCAAAACAAATTCCTTAATACTCACAAGAAAACAAACTCTTGTCTAAACAACACAATTATATTAAAAGTAAAAAAAAAGCCATTTTAAAAAAATGCAATTGCAAAATAAGCTCTGGGTGATAAGGGAATGATGAGGCAAATAAAGCAAAACCAAAAGATACAGCAAACCTCATTTCAAGATAAAAACCAGTATAAATAACTGACTTGGACTGTTTAAAATATTGTTATAAATGACACCGTCATTATACATGAAAAGTAGACACTGTTGAAAATCGAAGCCTGTAGAAAAAGTGTAAAACTACTTCAAAATATATATTATGTATAACTTAGAATATGTTCAATTCAGTGAAATGTTGAATTTCACAGGGTTTAAAAGAGGTTTGTCTTCCAGCCACCACACCAGGAAATCTGTAAAATATCCATGTGTAAATACCCACAAATACTGAATCTATTTTTATATGTATTTCTACAAAAATCAGAAGTGTCTTTTTTTTTTAAAACGTGGTTTATAGTGTCCTTTGTACTGGGCACAGAGGTGGGGATCAGCAGACAGCTGATGTTAACTAATAATACAGACAACTAAGAATAACACACTTCATTCTTGTCCCCTTTTTCCTTTTAAAAATGTTGATAGAGAATTAAATTGTGATAAAATTTCCGCTGGTTTATGGGATTATTTTTTCTCCCTGAATATTTTCAACCGAAAGCCACACAGTGCCTTTTTGCTGCAGCACAAAACACAACTCGGATTGTGGAGAACACGGGGCGGGCGCAATCTGTGATTTTGCGTGTCCATGTGCACATGCCCCGGGATGCCCTGGGGTACCTGTATTTCACCTCACACCCCCCTTAAAAACAGGTTTGGTTTTCAGTCCAGTCAGACCGCACATATCCCTTCATTCTGAACCAGCCTGGGCAATTTTCAGCGGCACTGCCTGGGGGGGTCTGCGGGTCCCTCCAAGAAACAAGGATTGCACATCTCACTCCTGCCGTGGACGAGCTGCGGAGCAGGGAATGCTCCGGGAACTGCTCAGTCTATCACACGGACATAGAAATTCTCCGCGACTTCCAGCCTTTCCAGACAGAGCTGCTTTGCCAGGCTACTTGTGCACACCAGGGACTGCAATGGGCACAGAAGGGCTTTTTTTTGTTTTTTATTTTTCTGGAGAAAAGCAGATGTAACTAATCCCCAGCGCTCCGCTCAGAGGCTCGGGTTGGAGGCGGGCTGCCCGTTGCTTTTCCAGAACTGTGCACTTCTGCAGCAGCATTTCAAACACACAACGAGGCGCTGGCAGGAGCCAGTCGAGTTCCCATCCCTGCTCAAGATTCAGTGGAGTGGGACTCCTGCAGTGGGGTCCCGTGTCGGGGGCACTGCTGGGCCCGGCGTCTGGGTGAGGTTTGAGGCACAGCAATATCCCAGCCCAAGGCACAGCTCTGTGTGTGCTCGGTGCCCTTTGGTTCCCCGGCCTTTGCAGAGGAGGTGCAGGGCGCGGGGGGGCCACAGGGGAAACACAGGGCTGGTGTCGCTGTCCCAGGGCCCTGGAGAAGTTCTTTAAACAAAACAAAGTGAAACACCCAACTGTAAAAGTTCTACAGAAACACGATCGCTGGACTTTACATTTAGGAAGAATTAAGCTTTTAAATAATTTTTTCCACTGAAAAAAGCCTTTAATGGGAGTTATCCAGGTGGCCCCTGGATTTATTGTTGGATTTCTCTTTGACTGCTCTGGGGTTCCCAAGGGTACTATTACGTCAATAATTTCTAAGGCAACATTTTATTCCAGGTAACTGAAATTCCTTAGAAGATGAGAGCTTTGGCTTGGAGATTCTGGGATCCTATTTGAAATCACTCGCACTGACTACAGAAGAATTTTTAAAATAAATTACTGTATTGCCTTCTGCTTTCAGCTAAAACTATCTTTTATCCATATATATTTATAAACATTCTTTATAGAACAATTTCAAAATTAATTCTCCCAAAGCTATTAAAATTCACTATTTAATTGCATTCATAAAAAGTTTTCTGGAAAACAGTCAAAACCGACCACTTAATTCAAGGTGTATTCCACATTAACACACTTTGCCATTCTGAAAAATTAGTGATAGGGGCTGTTCTGTGCATGGAATTCCCATCAGAGTCAGTCAAGAGCCCTTATTTATAAAGTCAGGGTGCTTCTGAAGTCTTTAATGACTATTTTTGGTAAGACTTGAAAGAAAGAGACAAGACACAAAGGTCTCCCAGTTTCCAATGTACAAAGAATCTATGGCCAGTAGGAAAAGCTGAGTAGGGCCTTCGATCCAGACTAAACAAATTTCAGCATCAAATGATAAATGAATCAAGGAACTTGCACTCTCAGATCCTAAATTATATTAAGTCACTGGTTTTATGAAGCCAGAAGAAGGTCATCACACAATACTTATAAACTATGGTAAATAACTAAAATTTATGCAGTAGGATGATTTTACTCATTGGTATCCTTAAAACCTTAGAAATAGATACAACTTGTAACACATCAGAAAAGTTAAACGGAAACTGTAATTGTTCCTTTTAAGACCTATTATGTGTAATATCCATTGGCCATATTTGTTCCACAGGTCAGGTATAAAAATAAATTTACTATATTTCTTGTATTTGATTAACAGAAAGAGCTTAATGATACGTGTCCACATTCCTGTCTCTGTGCTAGTGTCTATCTGGGCTTTCTTGCCTAAACTGAAAACCATCTGTCATAAATACAATAATGGCTTTTAAATCCACCCCACCCAGTCCTCCTGCTCCCCAAAAAGGGGTACATCAAGCATGGGCTGCTCCTGAAATATTCCTTGCAAGTTGCTAAGTGGATATAAAAGAACACAGACCTAAAATAATCTGCAAATAACTGTAACATAAGCCCTGAAAAATGCTTGTGGAGCTGGCGCGAGGAGGGAGAGACTCATCCACTGAGCTGAGGCCAATGCAGGGTCTGGGTGACTCGGGTGGGGGGACAGTGTTTGTCACTAGGATACTTCGTAATTGTGAAAGATTATTACAAATCTTATTTAAATCAGGTTTCCTTTTGAATATTTTCATCTAATTGGACAAGTGTTGAGCTGTGCTGGGCTGTCACAGCTGTTACAGGACATGAACCACGCTTACAGTAACAGCTTTCGTTCCACATTTTTGTGGAGCAGTTTCCATAGCACTCAGATCAGGGCTTGCATATTTTTATACCACTTGCATATTGAAAATAAACTCTGATGTTTAGCTTGCTTTCTCCAAGTGCATCTGGTACTTAAATTCCCTGAAAAACAAGCCGGCAACTCTGACTGAAGCCCAAGCAGGCAGGGTGTGACACCTTGGTTAACTTTTATAAAGTTATTTTTAGCCTTCCTTTCCCCTAAAAGTGTAACTTCATAGGAGATGGGATGAGAGCTGGGAAGTTGGCATTTATCTTAATTACCATCCCTGAATTTAACATTAGGGCAACTTTTCCATTCACAACAATATCCACAATAACCAGATACTCAGCATGTGAGGATGTGCTGTGGAATTGCCTGTGCCTCGATTAAATGTTTCCCATGTTTGGACCAGACAAAAGGCAAAGTGCTGAGGAGCTCGAGGGACACAAGTTCCAGTGGCCAGGTTGCCTTGGGGACCCCCTGGACCCACACTGGGCATGAGGCTTTTGGGTACCCCAGAGGGTGTCGGGGCCTGAGCCTCAGCCAGGCAGAGCACAAGCCTGTTGGGAAGTTTATTCTCGGTAAACGAGTCACTTTCTAATTAGAAAAATAAACAGGATGTTATAATTTGGGATTACAAAGTGCAGTGAGTCCAAGCCCTCTCCGGCAGCGAGGCCGGGGCTGTGCCTGGTGCCTGCCGTCCCCGCCGGGGCCGTGTCACCGGCCGGGCTTTATCCCACCGAACCTCCCGTGTCCCCACGGCCCCTCACCTCCTAACCCCCCTCCCAATTAGCAGATTGAAAATTAGCAAAATACAGCCCCTGCTTTGCACTTTAAATTTTAATAAGAAACAGAGACATCTCTCTCTTTCTTCTGCTGTTCCTCCCTCTCCTCCAAGAACAGAAGGCTGCTGGTGAAAGGAATGAAAATCTGGAAAGAATTTGGGGTGGACTGGCCAACCCCCTTTCATTTCCTTCAGATGTTTACAATCTAGCACCTTTCTGAAGACAAAGATGGGAAAAAAGCTATTTTTTCTTTTGACTGAAGGGTGAGACAGGGGGGTATTAAAAACTGATCAATGTAATTTTTTTCACAGAAGTATTTGCACATCTGTGAAATAATGTAATTTATGAAAAAAATCTTTTTATATGACATCCATGATTATAGCCTGATCTGGAGAATTATTCAAATATAAAATTAAATACTCAAAAACTCGCTGTGCTGTAGATGACTGAGCTTTTACCAGCTGTGCATCACACTTCTCTAATTCTATTAAAAGTATAGAAGTGAGGCTTCCCAAGGATGTCTGAATCCCTTGTAAAAGGAATGTTACATTTCTAAATGCTTTATGATCAGTTGCTTTTTGTTTTTTCTTGATTATCATTCCAGTTGTTGGGTGTTTTATCTGACTGTACCAAAAAAAAAGAAGAGCGGAGGAATGCATACCCGTGGAGAGTGCTCTATAAATTATATTGTATTTTATTATCACAGGGCTTAAGGAAAAATTGGCTCTTAAGAAAGGTTAAAAACCTTTAAAGTGAATTCTTCTGTTTGGTTAAAAGTACTTTTGATTTAATACGATCCATCTGCAATCTGGGTCTGGCCTCCTCCCCCTTGGGGAATGGGGCGATGCTCACGGGACCAGGACTGGGCAGCGATTTCTGCCCGAACAGGACGAGTTTGGGTCGCCCTGTGCCAGCTTCCCTCCCAGCAAGGGACCAGCTCACTCTCTCCTCAGACAGCAATTCCCAGATTTTTAAACAATTAATCCAGGGGAAAATGAGCGGACACAGGCGCTCCCGGGGGTAGTTTCACAGCCCAGCGTCGCTCTGCAGGAGCAGCCTTCCGAAGGGAAAGTTCAATCCGATTTTCCAAGCTTAAATAGAAGCTTTGGTACAGATCCTGCACTGCTTGGACATTATCCACAGGTTACAGATAGAATCACCGGGAATTCGCCGTGCCTTCCCATGCCACAAGCCAACATTTAACTCGAAGGGAAAATACAATTCCCCAAACCAACCAAAACACCGTGGTACAAACCAGCCATTAAAAGAGCCCCAAAATAGGCCACATTAGTAAAAGCCAGTTGGAGTTTAGCAAAGAGAGAGACAAAATCAGGGCTAAGCCATTGTTTCTGCTGCCGAAGACAGACGGACTTTAATAACACTTAACAGAATGATGCACATTAACGATCTCAGAAAGCACTTCTTATGCCTCATCCATCATGCGGAGGAGAAAATGAAGCCTTCGACAGCATTAGGAATTATTCTAGATCTTGTCAGTAATTCGCAGCTTCTCGGTAGTATCGTAACACAAATTTGTGTGGATGAGACACTGACCATTAATCTAAGGGGCTTTTTTTCCCTCGCTGCAGCGTGTGGAGAATGTATCAATTGTTTCATGGAGAAATTTCACAGCTGAAACCTTACTAAATAAAACAGGGGAGAGGAAAGAGATATAGACAGAAACATAAACAACTGCAATGCAGAGACAAATCATTATCTTTAAAACAAAACCCACCATAAAATCTCCATATGTGTGTTTTGTGAATGGGCAGTGAGCAGCCTCCTGCTCTGAAAATCCTCAAAATATGCTGATTATAAAGTTCTGTTCACACGTGCAAACACAGTTAGATTTCGTTTTCTGGGAGGCTTTTTTCCCTTTTTATTTTTCTGGAGTATAGGCAAAAAATCCCGATTTCTCCTCCCAAGAGAGCCCTGTATTTTTTGCAAATAGTAGCAAAACAAATTTCAAGACAAAATACCACACAACTAAATAAACAACAGCTTTTGGCAACCTCTTCCCTAAGTCGCAAGCTGCTGTTCGTCGTGTGATAGCTGTTGCCACTGGAATCTCTACTACAAAGGAAAAGGTCCATAAATATTTGTACAGCAAACTCCACAGAAAAAAAGCCTCCCTGAGTGCGCTCGGAATTCATTTCTATACGTGCGATGTAAAGATGAAAGCTAATGAGTTCTGTGGAGTTTATGATAAATTAAAAGTGCGAGGCTCCCCGCCCCGGCCGCGTGTTTACATGGATCTGATCCGCTGCTCCCCAACAAAACACTTGTCAGACAGAATGAGGCGAATTCGCCTCCGGATGTGGAGGAGCTGGATTGTCTCAGGGACAAAAAAAAACCAGATAGGATTTGATCAAATACTAATCAGGCAGCAATAATGTGGTATCCTAAAACGCACCCTATTTTATCTCCAATGAAATAGTGACATCTATCCAAAAAGTCCTCAAAGAAACTTGGGTTTAGGTAATATATTGTGATTGCAGCAGATAGGCAGGATTAAAATCAGGCTTGATCTTCAAAGAGAATAAGAATGTATAGTTCTGTTTACTGCACACATATTTGTATATAAAAGATATGACAAATATTTCGAGGTCTTCAGAAACCTGTATTTCTGTATTTTGAATTTTCACAGACCAAGTGCTGAGAAAGGGATTTGACAGTCCCAGGTAATAGAGGCAAATTAGAGATTAAACTCATTAGGAATTATAAACACTCATATAGTCTGTTAAACCCCCTGACAAAACCTGGAAATTAGAAATCCAATAACACAGCATCAATAGGGTCTTTAACGGCTGGACAGATGTTTAAACTGCGCGATGCTCGTGTGAGGAGTGAGATGGAACAGTCGGAATCAAGGTTTGCATTAAATAACACGGCATTGATGTCGGATCAGATCATTCATGTGAACTGGTTTGATCCTTTTTTTTGCCATTAATTTCCATTCTCCTGTTATGGTCTAAATTTGTTATTCATTTTGCATAGTATTAAACATTTTTCTTATTTGCAAATATGCAGATGAGGGAGGCAGCTCTGGAAGGCGCCACACAGAGCAGGGCTGTGTCCAAGGGGCCACTGACCCCCAGGGCTCCCCTCCCACATAAAAACACTTCAAAAATAAAATATTATCTGCAAGCTTTAATTTTTGGCTTAATTAATTAAATCACAGAGGGAAATACTGTGAGAACAATCACCTCACTAAGCACAACTCAATAAATCCCAAGGAATGGGCACTGGGATAGCAAAAGCAAAATTGTTTGCGTTCCTAATGTTGGGTCTGACCTGGAAAGGATAACAAAAGAATCTGGCATGAATATGTATTTTTATAGGGAGTGCTGCTGGTAAACAGACCGAATAAAAGCCAGGGGATTATTTTAAAATAGTTTCTCCTAAACTCTCAATACGTTTAATCTGATGATATTAAAAACCATCCATGAAGCAGAAACACATTCAGCCCTTACAAAATTCTGTACAGAGCAGTGAAAAGGGGTTCAGCAGAAGAAAACAAACAAACAGCAGAAATCCTGCAAAGCTGCGGCGTCTCCCCGCGCCCGCCTGCTCTCCAGCGCCGAGATAAAGACCCAATCTGCTCATCAAACACCTCCGGGCTCGGCCATCTAATAGGAACAAATTGGCAATGACTGCCCAAGCAAGTAACACAGGCCCACTGATTTGTAGATTGATACTGATGCCTAATGATCCCCTTGGGCAGATCAATAGCAACAATCCTCATCCCTGCCTTTCTTCTTTATTGGCACGGCGGAGCGAGCGCGGGGAATCGTGTGTGCGCACACGGCTGCAGGTGCCGGACGAGGGCCGGGCACCCGAAAGGGCCCCTGAGCCAACGCTGCCTCGCTGTGTCCTCGGGGCTCGGCCTGCCCGTGCTGCCCCTTGGCAGCCACGCTGCCCCTGGGCGCGGTGTCCTTGGCACGAGGCTGTGCCGGGTGTACCCCAGAGTGGGGCACAGACAGGACGGGCCTGCGGCCACGGTGAGGGAAAGCACAGAGACCGGGATAATGAGGAAAAACCCAACACTGACCAGCTGGGCTGTCTGAGAGCTGAAGGCCAGCATGGCATTTGGGTGGCAGAGCCATGCGGGACACTGGGCACGCTTTGGAGAGCAGGGCACACAGGCAGGTGGTTTGTCCTGCTGGAACTGGGTTACACTTCTCTCTTGCTCCACAGGCTCTTGCCTTTTCCTTCTCCCCTCAGATGACTCCTTGTCTCTTAGTGCACTGCACTATGATTAATCAGGCAGTATCAGCACTGAGGTTTTATTCAGCTACCCTGGAGTCACTTTCATCTGCTGCTTCCAGCCCCTCGAAAGAATTAGGGATTTTCTATTTATTTATCAATCTAGTGAATACAGTTATCCCATTAGTAGTCCCTTTTAAAGTCCCTGGTAATACCTAAGAAAAACTAATGGAGTTGCTTTGCATTTTTTTTTCCCCAGTGAATTAATGCCAGTGATGTTCTGCAGAACCACACATGGTCATTGCCACCTCGGGGTGCTGGCAGACATCCCCAGCAGCACTCCACTCCCCTGGAAACTGCTCTCTCTTCATGGAATAACCACGTATAAACTTAAGACGTGATCAGGTGTACCCAAATCACCAGGTAGGCAAACAGAAAGGGAAGGAAAAAGGTATCACAAAGTTTGTGCCTCCTGAATATGAAATACTAATTTTGCATTAAGGTGTGTGTCGTCACCGGCAGCGTCCCCCAGCCCGGGCGCACAGCCGGGGGTGCCGCCCGCGGCCCCGCCAGGCGCGGGGAGCGCAGGCACCGATTTTAAATCCTATTCAGACTCGAGATCTGCTTTGTTCAGCAATCACCCGGCTACTCTTATTCTTCATGGCTCTTTTATTAAAATGTGGATAAAGCAAAAGGCAAAGGATAAAATTAAATTCCATTGACTGTAAATTTCTAAATCATCCCTCCAATAAAGGATTTTCCTTTAATAACAAAAACGCCTTTCCCATCTTTTTGCCGATCTTGGCGTATACTCGCAATAAAACGGGGCTGCGTGAAAACCTTTGTAACTCGACCCTTCCAGTGCATAAATTAATCATTTTCCAAATCCTGTCTTTTCTTTCCTTAAGTTCCCGGGCTCGGGGGTCGTGCCCCCGCCCAGCCTTGACCATCGCAAAATTCAAATTCCCACTAATGATGAGTGTAATCATCGCAATCACCATCACCATCATCATGGCCAGGAAAGCCGGGTCCTGTTGGCCCCTGACATCAATCAGCGACGCGGAGGGAACCAGAGCCCCCCCACGCCCCGCCGGCAGCGATCGCGTCCATTCCCCGCGTGTCGGGGTCACCCCCGCTCCCATCCCGGCCTCGCACCTCCGCCGCTCCCAGGGCGGGACGGGACGAGCGCGACGGGACGGACGGGACGGGGACGGGGCCGGGGCCCCCCATGTCCCCACGTCCCCCCCCGAGCCCCGGGTGGGAAAGGAGCGAGCGAGGGAGGGGAGCGAGGGAGGGGGAGCAGCCGCACGTGTGACGCGCCCGGCCGCCCATTTGCATATTCACATCAGCGCCGCGCCCACTTAAGCAGCGCGAGGCGAAGGTGTCTCCTCCACCCACCACCCACCCA